>RJWH01005097.1:10000-85612 GCA_004363575.1 Solenodon paradoxus | reverse complement strand
CCTCCGGCCCTGCCCCGACGGTCCGCGCCCGCTACGGCCTCACCACGCAAACCCCCGGAAGAGGGCGGCACCTACCCCCGGGCCCGCGTTCTGGGAGAAAGAGTGCACGACGCCCCCGGGCCGCACGTCAAACGCCACCGTCACGGGCTCGGACACCGCCTCCGCCGGCCTGTGCGCCGCGGCCACCAAGAGCAACGCGGCCCAGAAGCCTGCGCCGCCGCCGCCTCCATTTCTCCTGCCCCTGGGCGCCGCCATCTTGGGAAGGCGTCCTGCGGGTCCAGACGGCGACGGAGCGCGGCGAGGGACACGTGGGTCGACGGCGGGCGGCCACGTCAGCGTCCGCGCGGCCACGTGACCTTGCGCGCCCCGCCCCTCTCCCTGGGCGTCGCCGTCTTGGGGGCGGGGCTTGGTCTCCACGGAGGCTCCCGGGCGTGAGTGGTACTAAAAGCCCCTTCTTCGCTCTCAGCGTCCAGTCGTCTCATTTCTTGGCCCTGTGAGTGACCCAACAGCTGCTCTCCTTAGAAGGGAAATAAAAGCTCAACTAAAATTCCAATGAGTCAGTATCGACAGAATAAAGAAAATGTAAGGTCATCACTGAGCAAACGCCTCGTCATTGGTGAATGCAGGGTTGCAGAGTTTCGGGGATGGATCTAAAAGTTGGGAGGGGAAAGCGGGAGGAGAAACAGGATATGTGCATAACCTCCAAGTATTCGCCTCCAGAGAGCCTTATTCGTGACAATGGCAAAGATGGTAAGTGTACAGGGGAGACACCGTCTTTAGTCCCAGGTTCAACGTTAAAGGCGCCACAAAATGAGATCGTGCCATCATGGGCCCAGCGACAGGGTCATGCCCTGATACTCAAGTGGCGTCGCTGAAGAATTCCCGGCCAACACATCCGACCTCACTAACCCTCAGTAAGCAGACCAACCCAATCTGAAACATTCTACAAGATAACCTTAAAAAATTACTCTTCCAAAATATCCTGAGAGACAGACAAAATCTGAGGAACATCAGCATGAAGAGACAAAGACATGAAAACGGATTGAATCCTGGTCTTAGTTTTGGCTGCTAAGAGCGAAAATAACACAGCCTGGATGGCTTCTATGAATAAAAGACAATTACATCTGAAAGCTCTGGAGACCTGAAAGTTCAGGATCAAGTGCTGGGGCAATTTTATTTCCTGATATTCTTGCTGTAACTTCAGTTCGAGAAGCTGGGAAGTTGTTCAGGGTGTGTTATTAGAGTGCTAATCATATTCATGGGGGTTCCACTTCCTGATCTAATAATCACCTCCCCAAGGCCCCTCCTCTTAATACCATCACCTTGGGGATGAACTTGGGGATTGGTGGGGGGGGGTGGTGACAAAAAAAATTCAGTCCATAACAGTCCTGCACCAGAAAAATGACGTTAGAGCGATAAGTGGTAAACTCACTCCAGATATTGTATAATAGGAGCGCGCCGACTTTCCTGATTTGAAGGAAGCGAATGCAAAGAGAAAATGTCACAGGGAACCCCTGAGCTGAGACCTCTGACATCCTTTGAGGAACTCACATCTGTTTCCCCCTTACACACACACACACACACACACACACACACACACACACGATGGAGGTGAATTTCAGCGCGGTAAGGAGGGTCCTGTGGGAGGCTGGCTGCTCCGTAGATAACCCCGACTCCAGAAGAAATGTTTTTCTGCTGGAGCAGCTTGTCCTAAACTGGGATTCCTGCTTGTGTGAAGATCATTCTTCCTCCGCCAAACTGCTGGCTCAGAACCCCCAAGAAATGAGTTGCTTAAATTGGAGGAGTGCCATTCTCTGCCTCTGCTTTTACACAGCGTGGTTGGGTCATTGTCTTCTCATTAACTCACCGCAGTGTGTGACCTTCAGCCGGTCTCTGTGAAGGAATCAATTAGTGACCAACAACAGTTGCTAACAAGACATTTCAATTGTGGGCTGTTTTGTGTGTGGGTCTGTGTGTGTGTGTGTTTTCAGGAGTCTTTGAGCCCCACATTCCTTGTTTTTCTCCCCCCACCAAAAAAAATTAACACTGGTCACAACCTGGTGGAGTAGAGGGGTCTGACACAGTCCGCATACATCCAGAGTCCCGGGTTCGCGTCCTGGGGCTGGGGCGGTGACTAGAATGAACAACCAACTAGATAAATAAAGTGTTTCTTCCTCCTCTCTCTCCCTTCCTGCCAGCCTGCCTCTGCTCCTTCATTTCTCCAGCCTGTATCTGTCTTTAAAATAAAACAAAACCCACATTAAAAAAAAAATGTCACTTGCACCCCCCGGTAGAGGAGCAGTTATATCAATCACCTCTGAAGGACTCAAGCCACATGCCGCTGGTGTCAAGTGCTGGGTGTGTGTGTGAGTGTGTGTTGGGGGAGAGGGCAATCAGTGTAAAAAAGAATTAAGTGCTTCCTTTTCCTCTTTTCCTGCCTGCTGACCTTCATTCCTTCCTCCTGCACCTTTCCTTAAAAAACACAAAACAAATCACACCGAAAGAATTAAAAAGCAAAGACGCCAGCATGACAAAGGTCTTCTCTTGATCATGTGAAATCTAGTCATCATAAAGGACAAAAAGGAACTGACAACACAGAACGCAGACGTCTCAGGACACTGTCCACTGGAGTGACTGTATATAAAGCGATCGCCCGAGGGGGCTAATTTGTGGTGAATAAGCCGATCTGAATTTTGATTGTGGTGGTTACAGGCGTCTAGACAGGGGACAAACTAGACTAGAGATGCCTGAATCCAAAGGAGTGCCTGTAAAAGCTGATAAAGAAGATAAAATCCAAATAAGGCCTGGAGTCTAGTTCATTACATCACAGTCAGTTTCCCAGCTGGATTCTCTGTGCTATTTCAGCAATTTCCTATGTGTTTATAGGTATTACTGTGTTTAATACAATTATTTTTTGTTTACATTGCCATGTGCATTTTTAGGGTATTGAAATGGCCCCTCATGGCGCCCCACCCCCGTGGGAGGAGCGGTTGGGTCAGCCCCCTTTGGCTGAGTGCAATCAACAGGCATCCCAAAGTCCTGGGTTCATGTCCAGGGCCAGGAGAACAACCAGCATGAACTAAATAAATAAATGCTGCTTCCTACGCTCTCTTCCTGCCTGTCTGTGCTCCCCTTCACTCCTGCTGCACCGTTCCTTAAAGAAATGGGACCTCAGTCTGTGTGCATTTCACATCACAGCCTCCACTGAAATCCCACCTTGATCCTGCCTTCCTGCCCTCCTCTCTCCCACACCCCTGGGAGCCACAGTCTTTTCTCCTGTGACTTTTGTTGGGGTTTGTCTGTTCATTTTTTAGAATATTCCACATAGGAGGGAAGCCATCCTGTCCTTGTCTTTTTCTTTCTGGCTTATTTCACTTATCATAATCCCTCCAGTTCTATCCAGGGAGATGCAAAGATGAGTTAGTCGTTTTTTTAGCAGTTCGTTTGTTTTAAGGATAGATGCAGGTAGGAATGAAGGTGAGAAGGCAAGAAGAGAGGAGGAATTATCTTTATTTTATTTGATTGTTCATCTTGGTTGTTCCCACCAGTCCTTGAACATGAACCCGCGACTTTGGGATGAATATTGACTGTGCCCAACACCCACTCCACCAGGGGGCGCTAGGTTCTTGGTTTTTGTTTTGTTTTACACAAAAATATGTTTGGAAGACAAACTGGGAAAACACCTGCAAATCTGTGGCACAGGTTTTATGTCATGGCACATGGGTTTTTTTCTACTTAGGGAACAGAAAAATGTTTCCAATTGGAAAGGAATTAAACACAGGCACAGACAACCCAACAAAGCATGGGGGGCCCCTCCTGCTGATGGCACCCCCACAGTGGTGGAGAAAACCACCAGAGGTAGGATCAACCCAGAGGAAACAAATACCTCTTACTTAACCTGCCACCTCAGAGAAGAGACGAGGCCTTCTGCCTGCAGACTCCATTTTCCCCGCTGTTTTTTGTCATTCTGTGACTTGTGACTGGTTCTGTTCAGTTTCACAGTGGATTCAGTGAGACATCTTGTTCCCAAATGACTGATTTTAATCACTCATTGGCTGAGCTCCCTACCCATAAAACATGTGGCGATCAGCAACACTGATTTGCTACACGGATGAGAATGGAATAGTTACCTTCATATATAAACAACGTCTATAAATCAATTAGACCAAGAGGCCAAAAGAAAGGGGGAGTACAGGGTGGGTGACGGAGGTCACGGAGATGTGACTCAAGAGCTGGATCTGGGCAACTGGAGGTTCCTTATCCGCTCCCCAATCCTTGGAATTTATGGTCTGCACACGGACAATTCAGAGGCGCAGCCTTGAAAGGGCAATGTATATTGAGACCAATGTGGATTGCACAGGTGATTGAGCCCCAGTAACTCTTTGTAACAAAGTCAAGGTGCTGGCAGGTGGATACGGAGGGAGATCCAGTGCTACAGCAACTTGAGACAAGCCTCTGAGTTTGCTTATAAAACTCCCACCCTCAGGTGCTCCCTGGTGGAGGAGAGAAGGCAGAGTCCACATACATCCCAAGTTGCGAGTTCGTATCCAGGCACTGACCAGAACCGCCAAGATGATGAAGTAAGTGTAATGAAAATTTCTTCCTCTCTTTTCTTGTCTGCACTTTTCCTTTAATAAACAAACTGCCACCCACCAGTCTAGAACAGTCTGCCTTCTGGGGTTGGGTATATGCCTGCTGTCTGTCTACAGGAACCAGTTCCATTTCACCTGGGAAAATCTCCATGTTCTGAACCAACAAAGTGAACACGTGATTAATTAGTACAGAGGTGACTGGGTATGTGAAAATCTATTCCCCCACAAGAAAGAAATGAGTTCAAATTAAACTGAGGGGTTATGTTTCACCTGTAAGATTAGTCGCAGAGGTACAGCCCTGTGGCTTAGGCTGCCGAGGTGTGGACCACGTAAAGTCCACAGACCCGGGTTCGAGATCGGGGTCCGGGTGTTCGAAAAAAAAAAAAAAAAATGGAAAAGTGCAGTCAGGAATGAAGGTGAGTAGGCAGGCAGAGCTGTTCATCCCCACGCAGAGATGCGAACTCTGGGACCCTGGGATGGGCGCAGACAGTGCCCAACTGTTACTACAGCAGGGTGCGCCGTCTTTTTCAACAACGATTTTTCAGGGTACCCTGGTGGCCTAGAGGATATGGTCACAGGACATAGTCCACATATATCCAAGATGAACAACTAAATAAAGTGCTTCTTCTCCTTTCCTTCTACCCACTCTCCTTCATTCCTACCTGCACCTTCCCTTAAAAAAAAAAAAAAAAAAAAAAAAAAAAAAAATCTCTATACCTGAAACCTGTGAAAGTCAATGTTACTTGAATTTAACAGCGAAAATGTAGATCACAAAGCCAGGAGGAGGGAGCATAGGGCAGGCAGGCTACTGCTGGAAGCCGAGTGCGCACGTGCGGCCCGTACCCGCGGACCCACAGGCGAAAATGCGGCGGGGCCTCTACTGCCAAGTGGTCATGCCTCTGACCAATCCCAGGGTCAGCATCACGCACCTGGGGTGCAGGGCAACTGAGTCCCTCAGACGCAGTGTGCCCAGGAGCGGGGCACCGGACCCCTGGGCCGGTCTGAGTGAGGGCCGTCCCCCCACTCCCAGGAGCTCCCAGCGCCAGCCCCAGCCTTCGCAGGAACCTCAGACGGGTGGCACTGCTTCCATCTGGAATCCTTTAATGAGTCTACTTCTTACACGCATAATTATAAAAGAATAAGAATTGACAAAAATATTTTCTTTCCATAATATGTAGAGGTGGTTCGTTTCTGGTGGGGTGGTTTGTGTGGGTTTTTTGGCCTGTCCCTGGCAGACTCGGCGCGGAGGGAAAGGAGAGACGGGGTGGGGGGCGGGGAGGATTACCCTGAGGGGGGTGGTTCCCCTCCCGACCTCGGAACCCGGGTTTGTGCAGGCCAGGCAGACACCTGTGGCCAGACAGCGGTGGGGACCCGATCGTCCAGGGACCCAGCGCAGGGGGGCCGTCACTCCGGGCCTGGGCGGGTTGAACCCCAAGGCCGGGCAGTGGACCCCGATTCTCGGTGTGGGCTCCCCTGGCTTTGTCTTTTAAATAATGATGAAAACTGCCCCCTGGAACAAAAGGCAGGTGTGCATTGGGGCGTGGAGGCAATGAGCGATGGGTGGCATGCTTCGGCTCCTCCGCCCGCACCAGAGAGGGGATGGCTTGAGGGAGTGCGTGCCTCGCGGGCGCCCCCAAGCGGCAGACACACACTCAGGAGCGTTACAAAATGTTACAAGGCGTTTGGGGCAGGCCGCGGGTCCCTCCGGCGGGCGCCCCCTGGCGGCGCGGGGAGGCCGCTTGTGCTCTGAATATGCAGGCCGCCCGCGGCGCTCAGAGGTATTCTTGTAGAAAGTGCAGCAAGGTAACTTCATAGTGCTCGCCCGACTCGGGGCAGCGGATGCTGTGTCTCTCGTTGGGGTAGATCTGGGTGGGCGAGAAGGCGGGGCTGGGGCACCGTGTGTCTGTCGGTGTCCCCTGCACCCGAGGGCCCTCCCTATTTCTGGCTCTCCTCTCCACCGCACCCAACCCCCTGACGATCCGGGACACGTCTGGACTCTGGTGCCTGCAGCCATGGGTTCGAATCCCCTCTCCGCCACTGACTTGCTCTCGCTCCGGGCTTTGGTGGGCTTCCAAGTCTCCCACCTTGAATGCCCGCCTCGGCTTTGCCAAGTATTTTCTGGGTCCTCTTATCATCCGAGGGGGACACATCCCCCAAACGGGGCTGTGATACGTGGGCGTCAAGTCACAATGGAAGAAGCACCTGGCTGCTAACTGCTCCTGGGCTGTGAGGGCCCGAGAGAGTTTGTCTGGCTCCATTCTGTGTTCTCAGCCCCCAGCCCAGGACCTGGGGCCACCAGTCTCCCAGTCCAGCTGTTTCAGATGTAGCCCATCGACCCCAAACACTGTTCCACCCTTGCCAGGGAGTGTCCCTGCCCCACGCTTGTGCCCAATGCCTGTCCTTTGGCCACACGGTCTCACCAGGAGGCAGGGGCTATAGGCCCATTCCACAGATGAGCAAGTGAAGCCCGAGGCTGGAGCCACACAGGGGAGGCCAACCTAGCACCAGGCTCAGGACTTCCGGCTCAGGAGGGAGACATAAGGGCCCCCTGACCTGTATCTGCCTCTGGTCTGTCGACGAGACATGTGGCGGGGAAGGCAGGCACCCCAAAAGTTCTCAGGCTCACTCCTGCCCCAGGCAGCATGCACCCAGCCATAGGTCCCTGAAGTCTGTTTCCCAACCGTGACCCCCACTTCGCCATCTGCTGAGTGACAACATGGTGCCCGCCAACACAATAGGCCGTGGAGGCATCTGGGCAGCAGAAACAGAGTGGCGGCGCTATGTAATACAATCTGTCCCTTATCTCTGATTATCTCCTGCCATGACAGTGGGCTTCGGCTCATGTCCCACTGGCCCCCAGGGACCCCGTGTCTACAGGGCAGTCAGAGACATGCTAGTGAAATGAGAGCAGAGATAACCCAGGAGCCACACTTCTCCCCATCCTTAGAACAAATTCCAGCCAAAGCCCCGTCCGCCCGTCCGCCCGCCGGGGTCCAGGTCTGCCTCCTCACTACTGAAGCCCCGCCCACACCGAAGCCCCGCCTCTCAACCTAATGCCTGCCCACCCAAGCCTACCCCAAACTAAACCTACCCACCCACTCACTACCAAAGCCCCGCCCCACTTCCTCTTATTTCTGAAGTCCTGCCTCTCCAAGCCCCACCATATCCCAAACTCTACCCACTTGCTCCCAAAGCCCCACCCCTCAGACTGAAGTCACGCCCCTTGATCCCAAAGTCCTCCAATCACTATTGCAGCCCCGCCCCATCCAAAGCCCCACATCTCAGACCTGCCCACTCACTTCCAAAGCGCCACCCCTCACTTCCTCTTACTGAAGTCTTGCCTACCCAAGCCCCACCCCACCACAAACCCCACCCACTTGCTCCCAAAGCCCCACCCCTCAAGCTGAAGCCACGCCCCTGGATTCCAAGGACCTCACTGCTGAAGCTCCGCCCTCATCCAAGACCCCACCTTCACGCTCAGGCCCGCCCACTCACTTCCAAAGCCCTCCTCTCATTGCTGAAGCCCCGCCCAGCTGCTCCTGCCGTTAGCTGGGGTTTGGTCCCCAACTCTGCTTGCTGCCACCACCCAGTGTCTAGTGTTCACGACATGCCCTTCTCCCCAGCCCCCTAGCTGACTCCCCCTCTCTGGAGCACCCTTAAATGTCACCTCGGGGAATTCTTCTCTGACCCCCCAGTCAAGGTCACCACCCCCCAAACGCTTCCAGCACACAGTATGTTTCCTTTAAAGCGAGTTTCTCCATTTAAAAGAAAACGCGTGTCTGTGGTGACTTCCAGAACCGTCTAGCCTGCCCTCCAGCAGGTTGATGGGCAGCATGGACAGCGGAGAACCCGGAGCGGCGGGGCAGACGGGCCTGGGGGCCACCCACCTGGAGCTGGTAAGGCTTTCCTGCTCGGATCAGCTGGGAGACGAGGAAGTTCGTGTGGAAAAAGTGCACGTTCTCATCCAGGAAGCCGTGCAGGATGAGCAGGCGGTTGGGCCTGGAAGAAAGGGCGGCCAAGGGTTGGCAGCGGACCCTCTTCCCACAGCCGCAGCCAGGCGCCAGCCCTCGGTTCCCGGGACCCAGGCGTAGCAGCGGCAGCTCGGCAGAGGGCGGGGGAGAGGGCGTGGGTCTGGGTGACGCCCCCTATCCTTCCAGGCCCGGGCAGGGGAGGAGCATCATGAGTGCAGCTGTGCGCGAAAGGCCCAGCGTTACAGGGCAGCATCTAGAAACGTGCTGCCGCAAGGCCCTCTGGGACATGGAGTGTTCTAGATCGGTCTCCCCGATAAGCCCCTGAAATGTGAGAAGGGGGGGAAGAAATTCAATTTTGGCAAATTTATTTGAAAGCCAACGATTCGGGGGCATCTGCTGCATTCACCAGGTTGCAGGACCAACACGTTTACCAAGTTCTAGAACATTCCATCACTCCAAAGCCCAGGCCCCGCAGGGAGGGAAAGGGGGCCGGGGACACCTGAGCTGCTTTGGAGGATTCGTGTCCCAAACCACAGTGCGAAGCCGCGCGGGGGGCGCGGGGGGCGCAGGGGCGGCGGGTGCTGAGCGCGGCTCCGGATTCTCCCTCCCGCCCCGGCACGCAGGGTGGGCCGCTTACTCATTGGGCAGCTTCTCCACGTGCAGGGCCACGGAACCCGCCTCGTAGCCCAGCTGGTTATTCTCCGGGACGTCCATGTAACGCTCCGTGTACCCTGTGTCGTAGGCCATCCAGACTGTGACCGGGGCGCCCGCGACGGCCACCTGAGGGCCGCAGTGGACAGACAGGGCGGCGGCGGCGGGGAGAGAGAAGAGAGAGACGCAGGCGGTCAGTCCGGGCGCCCGTGGGCCGGCTGTCCCGGGGCCTCCCCGGGAGGGCGAGGAGCGGGCATGCACACGGGCGCTGGCGGGGCGGGCCCCAGACCGTGCGTCCCGCGGACCGTGCTGTGTCGAGGGCGGCGGAACGGCCCCTCCCCGGCCCCACTGCCTTCCTGCCTCCTCCTCCTCATCGCTGCCCGCGTGCCCTGACAGTGCGCCGGCCTGGGGGCCCCTCCCCGACGCCCTTCACACCATGCCCCACCTCTGCCCATCCGGGGCCGGGGTCCCGGGCTCAGCCTCCCACTGAGAGCTGCTGGCGGGGTTTTGTGCAGCCGGACGCCATCCTGGGCTCAGCAGTGGCGCGCAATGAGGAGGGGGGCTCGGCCCCACGGGGCTGCTGCAGGGAGAAACAGCCACGTGGCAAGGCCCCTGTCGCGATGCCTCCGGGGTTGGGGGCGGGCTCCGAGGGGCACGGTGGGCGCCGGGCACATGGGGGGCGGGCGCAGCCGAGACCCACCTTGAACACGTGGGGCTTGTGGATCAGCCCCATCAGCGAGAGGAAGCCTCCGTAGGACCAGCCGTGGATGGCCACGCGGCTGAGGTCGATGAAGCCGTACTTCTCGGCCACAAACTGCAAACCCTCCACCTGGTCCTCGATCTCCACTTGGCCCTGGGGACGAGCCGGGCACCTCTCAGAGGCCTCCCCCAGCCGTGCGCCCCGCTGCCCCACCTCCGCCCCTGGCAGGGAGCCTTCCGATCCAGCTCTGGCTCTGGCTCCAGTAGCGTCCCTTCTCTCCGGGCCAGGGTCAAATGCCTGCTGTTTCTGCCAGTGCTCTCTGAGACAGTCACCTCCCCTCTGGGTCTGTTTCTCATCCCTAAAAACGGGCATGGAGACGCCCACTTCACAGGGGTGTAAGGATGAGATGCGGCCTTGGGTCTTCTACTCAGGCAAGACACATAACTGAGACTCAACAAGTGGGCTCATTGTCATCACCAATGACAGCAAACACCATCACCATCACCTCCATCCTCATTCGCACCATCATCACCATCACTTCAGTCTCCATCCTCATCTCCACCATCATCACAACCACTATCACACCATTCTCACCATTTCTACACTCATCCGCGCCATCATCTTCATCACCTCCACCCTCATCACTATCTCCATCCTCATCTTCACCATCTCCATCCTCACTATCACCACCTTCTCTATCTTCACCATCACCATCATCACCATCTTCTCCATCCTCATCACCACCACCTTCTCCATCCTTATCACCACCTTCCTTCTCCATCCTTGCCATCACCATCTCCATCCTCGCCATCACCATCATCTCCATCCTCACCATCACCATCATCTCCATCCTCTCCGTCACCACCTTCTCCATCTTCACCATCACCATCTCCATCCTCGCCATCACCATCATCTCCATCCTCACCATCACCATCATCTCCATCCTCTCCGTCACCATCATCTCCATCCTCACCATCACCATCATCTCCATCCTCTCCGTCACCATCTTCTCCATCCTCACCATCACCCCCCATCATCATAATCACTGCAAGCACCATTTCTACAACCCTACCAGTCCTGTCCAGTCCAGCCCTTGGGACTTCCTGCTAATCAGGCCTGGACCGAGGAGGCTGGCTGTGTTGGCCTCAGATGCCAGGTGGAGTGGGTGTGTATATGTCTCCCCACGGGACACAGCTCAGAGTTGAGCTGCAAAGCAGATGTTCCCCCTGGTTCCACACTGCCTGGTATATGGACAAAGGCCTCCTAGAGGGAGGTGCCCCAGAGTGGCCCTCCAGGACAGGCAAGAATGCAGAGCTGGGACAAGCGGTTACCATTTGGTTTTTCAGGGCCCCTTCGAAGCGCAGCCCGCGCTGACACGAGCCCCTGCCGTCGATGACGACCACAGCGTAGCCCAGGGACGCCAGGGTGTTGAGCCGCAAGTACTTGATGCCTTTGAAGGAGTTATTGACCAGCTGCACCTGAGGGGCAAGGCAGGGCAGGGAAGTGACGGGCCAGAGGCCAGCAGCACAGGCGGGGGGGAGTCACAGCCTCCCTGGGAGCCCAGATTTTATCACAAGGCTGCAGATGGCGCAGAGGGGTCTGGCAGCTGGAGAGTGAAGGGTCAGAGAAAGACCCACTTGGCGCAGGACTGTGCTTGGCATGGCTACCAGAAGGCTGCCCATGGACGTGCCCTTCTCCTGCCCTCCCTGGACCACGCCCATATTTCTCAGCTGTATGCTGCACCCCCCCCCCCCCCCAAGGAAAGGCGCAGAAAGGAATGAAGGCGAGCAGGCAGCAGGCGGAGAGAGAAGGAAGCGTTTATTTATTTTGTTCAGTTACTCATCATTGGTTTGTTCCCCCAGGTCTTGAACCGGGGACCTCGATGTATGTGGCCTGAGTGGGTTTAAACCTCTAGGTCACCAGGGAGCACCTTCTTCCTTTTTTAAAGGACAGGTGCAGGCAGGAAGGCAGGCGAGCGGGCAGGCAGGCGGAGAGAGGAGGAAGAAGCGTTCCACTGTTTTTACTGAGTTGTTCACGTTGGTTGTCATCCCTGTCTCTGGGTCTTGAACCTGGCATCTAAGGGATGAATGTGGACTGTGCCGCGTGTGCTGGACGGCTAGGGCACTGACGTAGTCCGCATACGTCCCAAGGACCTGGGTTTAAGACCTGGGGCTGCAGGTACAACCAACTTGAACACCTGAAAAAAGGCTTCTTCCTCCTCCTCTTTTCCTGTCTGTCTATTCGCTGTCATTTCTGTCTGCACCTTTCCTTTTAAACAAAAGATGGAGGAGGCACACCCCGGTGGCTCAGGTGTCGAGCCTGCGCCTGGGCCTGCGTCCACATACAGCCCAAGGACCTGAGTTTATGGCTCAGGACTGGGGTAACGACTAAAATGAACAATAAATGATTCTTCCTCCTCTTTCTTCTTTCCTTCCTACTGCCTGCTCACCTTCATTCCTGCCTGTTTCCTTCCTCTAAAAATAAAAAAAGGCACCCCCCCGCCCACCGCCGTGGAGCAGCGGTTAGGTCGGTCACCTCTGAAGCAGCACCCCCTGGTTGGAGTCTGAGAGGGGAAAACTACCAGTGTGAACAACTAAATAAAGTAAATGAAGTGCTTCTTCCTCCTCTCTGCCAGTCTGTACCTTTCCTTTAAAAAAATTAAATAGGAGGAAAGGAGTGGCAGTAGTACTTCTTTGAGAAACGAAGGAAGTGCTTGGTTTATTCATCTGGGCTGCACCCAGCCCTCATCTCGAACCTGGGTCCCTGCACTGTAGTGGTTCTCACCCGCTGCCAGCGCCACGGCGCACCGGTCTGCCTCTTTCCCGCCCTTCCACCGTGTCTGCGCCGAGCCCGGGCTGGCGGGGAGGCGGCAGGTGCAGTGCTGGGCCCATTTCCGAGCCCTCGCGCTCAAACCCCGTGCGGAGGGGGCCGGGTCGTGCTGCACAGGAGCGTCCTGTGTGCCGTGCAGGGGGATGATGGCATCCCCGGTGTCCTCCCACGTGATGCCAGGCGCACCCTCCCTGGCAGCGACAGCTACAAGTCTCCAGATGTCACGTCTGGGATGGGACTGCCTGCCGCTGACTCTACGTAGCGTGTCCCCTTCTCAAGATCACAGGGCCCAGGGCCAGCGCTAGCTCGTCCCCAAGGCAGTGACCAAAGGTGAGTGTGTCACTGTGGTTTCCTAGGGGCCCTGAGACCCAGGGACGGAAGGGCGAGGGGTGGGACCCGGGGGCAGGCGCACTCACCTGGGGGCCCCCGTACACGAAGAGGACAGTGGGGTGCTTCTTCCCGGGCTGTAGGGCGTGCGGCTTGTAGATCATGCCGTAGAGCCGCACATCCGACCGTGTGTGGAAGTGGAAGATTTCGGGGGGCACGTAATCCGGGGGGCAGCCTGCGGGAGACACGGGGCTGGGGATACGCTGGCCAGGGCAGGCCGGGGAAGCCCAGCTCCACACAGACACCCATACGCCACTGCTTGGCCCCTGCTGTGGGGGGCTGGACCAGAGCACCCCATCTTCTGTGCTCCAGGAGTGTTTACTGTGAGTAGAGAGGACTCTACCAGGTCCCTGTGTGGCCAGAATAGGTTCCCCCGAAGTTTGACAAACGGGATTTTGTGGTGCACCCACGCGGGTTTTTCCTCTTTTCCTCTGACGGGTCTGGAACCTGGTCCGGCTTTACCCGGCCTGCACTTCACCCGCTACGCCACAGGGGGCGCCAACGTCCCACTGAGGTCCAGGGCTGCCTCTAGTTTCCCAGTCAAGAAGCTGACATCTTTCTGGGGGGCGGTTTAACAGGGCGAGCGGATGGGAAGGGGCAGTGACATAGGTCATGCGAGCTGGCACTTCCTACGAAGGGCTGGCTGGCAGGCTGGGGTGTCCCAGGGCTCCGCTGTCGCTGCCTCAAGGCAGAGAGGAGGCGTCACGATTAACCGTGGTGGGACAGGCCCACCCCCCGAGGTGGCCTCGGGACACGCAAGACGGGGGCTTTCCAGCAGACGGGACAGCGTATGAGGACCTTCTCACAAGCCCACAGCTGGGCACCGGCGCCGGCCCGCTGAGCGGGTGCCTGGGCTGGAGCGCTTTCGGTCAGGTGCATGGTGACGCGGGTCGCTGAGTGAGCGCGTGGGGTGGCTGTCTACTCAGGCCCATCCTCATGGGTCCATCGGACGCCCCAGCAACGCCGACAGCTCACTCCAGAGTGGTCGGGAAACCCGGCAGGTGGCAGCGGTGGGGCAGGCGAGGGTGTGTGCTTGCTGGAGACTGCTGTCGCGAGCCTGGCACTGCCCTGGGCGCCGGGCACCGGCCCGGCCTGCCGATGGCCCTGAACCGCCTCCCAGGCACGGGACGTCTCAGAAACATCTGACTTGCACTTGAACTTGGAGTCGCCTCTGCCGAGCCCAGACGCCCTCCAGAGTCCCACGCAAGCTGATAATGCTCCCTGAGGCTGCGCTGCTGACAGACCCCAGGCTGCTCTGTGCCCCGAGACCTGGGAAGCCCTGTTCCGGGCTGGGGGTCCCTGGGGCTGTGGGCCCCCGGCCCCACCAGGAAGGCCGCTTTCAGCAGCGCTACAAACGGGGCCACCCCAGGAGGGGACGCGGCGGGCACGGGCCGGGCTACTCACTGGCTGCCTCCATCATGCTGGCCCAGAAGCGGGCCTGCTTGTGCAGAGGGTCGCTGTCGGGGCCGCTGAGCTTGTACACGTGCACACAGGGCGGGGTGCCCACGCTGCTGTAGTGGCTGACGAACATGTCGAAGTTCTGCGGGTGGCGGGGGCACTGAGCACGGCACCTGCGCCCCAACTCGCCCCCTGGCCCCGAACCCGTCCCCTCGACCCCGTGTGCTCGCTCGTTTAAATTCCAAAGCCCAGCCCCGAGGTGGCCACCCACTGCACAGATGAGCAAACGGAGGCTGAGGACTGTCGCCTGGCACGGGACCAGGACTCATCCGGTGCCAGAGCCTGCTGGCAGCCTTGTGGCTCTAGAGTCGGCTAAAGGTTTGCCGCGAACCTGGAATAAGCCCGGTGTTTGCATGCTGCCTGATGTTCTAGAAGGTTCCGAGCAGCCATGAGAGGGGCCGGGGCGGTCTGGCCCTGGGGTGGGGGTTGCGCAGGGGCCCACCTGGCTCATGGAGCAGCTGTGGGAGAAGCCGGGCGTGGTGAGGCGCACGATTTCGCCTGCAGCCTCGTAGCTGACCACGTACAGGTGATGCTCCAGCGGCGTGTCCTTGGTGCCTTGGAAGTACACCAGCTTGGTCTCCTCGTTCACCCAGATCTGCGGGGACACAGGCTCCTGCTGACGCAAGAACGCGCCCCCGTCCCACGGCGCCCCCTTTCTGCAGACGGAGCCCCCGCCTCCCCTGCTGCGGTTTTGCCCACTGGCTGGAGAGGGGTCCGTGGGGTGAGCTTCTGGACCCCATGGGCTGGGAACCAGAATGCCAACCCCGGGTCAGCCCGTCACCCTCTGCCCTGCCCTGCTCAGGGTTAAGACGTGGCGCCTCCCCGCCTCGTTTCCGGGCATCCCAGGAGGAGCAGGGAGGAGCCGGGGCTCACAGCAGCAGGGTCCCCTGGGCTTGGCGGGCGGTGGGCCAGCTTGACCATCACGCAAAGGGAGCCAGAAGCCCAGGAGCTCTGCTACGCGCCGTCCTGCCAACGGACAACACACACCAACTGAGCTGCTGCGACCAGAGACCGCATGGAGAGGCGGGCGCTGGGGCAGAGGCTCAGGCGGAGGTGGATGCTGGGGTGGGAACCGTCTCCGCGTCTGGGGCCGCCCGGGTAACACAGACGCAAAACACTTAAGGGGTGACAGTTAGACGCAGGGACTCGCTGAGGCTCCGTCGGGGAGAGGAGGTCAAAATGGACGGACCGCGGTGACGAAAGTGACTTTAGTTTGTGTTTTGTAGAGAGAGGAAGGAGAGGAGGAAGCATGCCGCTTGCCTTCATTCCTGTTTGCACCATCACTTTGAAAATGAAGCCTCAGCGTGTGCTGGTGGAGGGGCGGTTGGGCCCACTGCCTCCAGCCAAATGCACAATCTATGCATGCGCCGGGGAACCTGGGTTCATGTGCTGGGCCCGGGAACCACCAAGAGGAAACAAGTAAATAAATAAATGCTGCTTCCTCCTCCCTCTTCCTCCTGTCTGCTCGCCTTCATGCCTGCCTGCACCTGTCCTTGAAAAAAGAAGATTCAAAGACAGCAACGCCTTGAGCATCTACAAACACAGGACTGGTTCCCTAACGGGGCCAAACCCGTAGTTCCCCAGGTGGAGGGGCACGCAGACAGGGAAATACAGCGCCTTCTCCAGAGGGAGAGGGGCTGCGGGGACCAGCGTGGGCTTGGCCTGAGGCTCACCCACAGCGGCCCGCCCTCCACAAGGACAGACGGACTGTTGCCGCTGTACCTTGAAAGGAAAGCTGGGTTTTATGGACACAGAAAGTCGCTGGAAAACGAGGACAAGGTGGGGAGGACAGTACGCATGGCATCCAAAAGGGCCTTCTCCTCCAGCGATCTTAGGTTACTACTGGGCGCCCCGCGGTGGTCATGTAAAGCCCAAGGCCCCAGATTTGCGCCCCGGGGCTGGAGGGAACCACCAAGATGAACAACTAAATAAATGCTTCCTCCTCCTCCCTCTTCCTGCCTCTGCTCACCTTCATTCCTGCCTGCACCTCTCCTTTAAAACAGTAAGTCAAATGTTGTATTTTCTTAAAGCTTCTGTAAAATGTCTAGGCCTGTAAACAAGGCGCCACGCGGCTGCGTATGGCAGTGCCCTGCTGCGGGCTTGCAGGACTCTGAAGCAGGGTCCCCACTGGGGGCCCATTCCGCCCCCCACAGGGGATGCCGGGCAGCCTTTGGGGACACTGTCAGTTGTACAGCTGGGGTGTGGGTGGGGCAGGGGGCCCGGGAGGCTCTGCTGTAGAGACGGAAGATGAACACTAGCAGCTGGCCCCATTTTACAGACGTGGAAACTAGTCTTGGCTGGAGCCAGCGAGTGAGGCGCTGAGCTGGGCGAGTCCCGGGCGCCTCCAGCAGGACCCGACTGTAAGCTGGCCTGGTGCGGTTAGACGGAATCGACGCGACTTTCCGTGGGTGTGGGATGGACAGACCCCGGCCTGGGTGCACCCCAAGTGTTTCCTGACCCCGTCTCCTACGTGGGAGCTGCACGGGGCCGCCTGCAGTGTGCTCAGCCCTTGTGGGCTCTGGGACACCCCAGGGGCCCCGCCTGGGCTGGAGGTGCCAGGGCAGAGAGACACACGCTCGCCGTGGCAGCTGCCACCTCTGCCCACAGAAGGCAAGCCACGCCCAGGCCCCGCTGGGATGAGACGAGCTGGCCTGTGTCCTCCGGTCACTCGCACGTCTTGGTCTGACGTCTAAGGCAGGGGGCACGCAGGCACGAAGGCAGGGACCTGGGAGGTGGGCCTGCGGGAAGTGGTATTATTGGCCTGGACCTGGGCAGACACTTGGGTCCAAGGCAAAGCTCCTGTGAGCTGATGACAGGGCGACAGGGCAGCAGAAGGAACAGCTCTGTCTCTAGGGCTGTGTCTTTTGTCCCTGGGGGCAGGCTGGAGGCTGTGGAACCATCCTGAGGCAACACGAATGTCCCCGGTTGCTCCCCAGGGGACCGGTGGGTTCACACAGCAGAGGCTGAACGCCCCCGGCCAGGCCCTGCTCCCTGAACCCAGCAGGGTTCCGGCCGGTAAGAACTGCAGCCCGGTGGTCCCAGGTGACAGGTGAGCTGGTGTCGCGGCGGGGAAGAGCGAAGGCCCCAGATGAGGGGCGGCCTCCGCACATGGGCATGTGCAGGTATGCGTGCAGACGCGTACCTTAGAGCCGTGTCTCGCCAGCACCTCCCATTCACCGCTGGTCAGCGCGATCTCCTCTTTGATAGGGCACTTAAATTCATCTGGAGGGCAGGAGGAGGACAGACGTGAGGGCGCCTCCCAGATCCCACGCCAGCAAGCGTGCCACGGAGCACCCGACACGGCGGGTGGGACCCGAGACGCGGCCGGGCAGGGCGGCGTGGAGCTCCCCAGCAAACCCAAGGACCCGCGTCTCTATCCAGAGCGGCCAGCGTGAGAGCCCCGCGGCCACCTCCGAGGCCTGGACCTGGGTCTGGACCTCTTAGGACACACCGGGCTTCTATTCCTTTTCATTTGAAGGACAGGTGCAGCAGGAGCGAAGGTGAGCAGGCAGGCAGGCAGGCAGGCAGGCAGGCAGGCAGGAAGAGAGAAGGGAGAAGAAGCGTTTATCCACATAGTTGCTCATCTTGGCTGCTGCCCTGGTCTGGGACGCGAACCCGGGTCCCTGGGATGTATCTGGACTGTGCCAGCTGGAGACCGCGGACCCAAGCGCACCCCATCGGGGCAGGCCTCACGGGGCTTTTCCAGAAGCAGATCTTGGTGAACAGGACAGGTGCGCTGAGCAAAGGTCCCGGTGACATTTTGATTTTTTAAATTTTGCTTTGTTTGGGTAGGTCTCACTTGTGCATTTCACCGGGCGAACAGCAATACAGTGCTGCCGTGTGCACAGAAGCCAGGGCTAACGTTTCCTTCGTATCCTTACAGATCTAAAGAAACGAGGCCTTTGCTCCCTGGTGGCTTAGTGGTTAATCCCCGCCTCCGGCTGGTGCTGCCCCCCATTCACCACAAGGACCTGGGTTCGCGTCCCAGGGCCGAGGAACAACCAAGATAGACAACTCAATATAAGGAACAAAATGCCTCCTCCTCTTCCTCCTCTCTTCCGGCCTGCCTGCTGGCCCTCATTCCTGCGGCACCTGTCCTTTAACACGGAAGAAAAGAAACCAGTCTCTGGGCCCAGGCTGGACGCCGAAACCTCTCGGTGCCCCTTGCTTTCCTCGCCTTCTCAGATCCACAGCCTTTCCACGGGCAAACCCTGGTGGTTTGGTGGCTGACGTGCACCCGAATGGACCCCACCTGGCTCAGCTGCATCTCAGTGCCGTGACTCCTCCCCAGCACCACATGGCACCCTGGGAATCATCTTAAAGTGACTACAGCCTGACAGTGAGAGCCCAGGTCCTCCTGCACCCATCAGGCCCAGGAGGACCTGCCCCCTGCCCTCCCTCCTCCCGCTGCTGCAGCCCCGCAGGCCTCCCTGCTGCTCCTTCCAGGGCCTGTTCTAACCCAGCCCGATCTCTGCACCCTCACCGCCTCACAGCCTGTTACCTAGACATGACCACCTGGGCTCCTGCTCTAGAAAGAAGGGGCCTCACCCCACGCCCTGCCGCATGTGCCTTCACTGCACTCATCGCTCAGGAGGAGACACCCTCATTTTTGAATGGCCACCTATCTCTTCTGCCAGAACAGCCCGCGAGGACGACTTTCTATTTTGCTCTCTCCACAGTCCCAGCCCAGAATCGCAAGCAGAGGTGGGCATCTTTTCCTACAGGGCCGCTGAGGCCATGTGCTGCCCATGGGCTGTTTGGGTCATTGAGGCCCGCACGTATGATGGGGTCCCCGCAGGCTCCAGCATACAGCCCAGGTCCACTGTCCAGGGGTGTGGTGACACTCAGTGACATTCACACACCAGTTCTTAGACTTCCCATCTGTGAGACTTCCAGTTCAGTTCCCTCCCAACTTCTCAGCTCTGCCCCTGGGGCTTAACATCAGCTAAGGACCATACGTTGGTGAGTGGGTGTGGCCATGTACCAATAAAACTTTATTTATAAAACCCAGTTGGAGGGCCGGGTTTGACAGTGTGGCAAGGCCCTGGCACACAGAAGTTACTTAACAAACTCTGCTGGCGGCCCTGGTGGAGCAACAGTTGGGTCAATCGCCTCCGGGGGACAACACAGGGCACATGCTCCTGGGTCGGGTCCCAGGCATGGGGAGGGGGTCAATGAGTGAGAACTAAATGAAAACAAAAGGCTTCTCCCTCCTCTCTCCTCCTGCCTGCCTGCTCACCTTCATTCCTGCTGCACCTGTCCTCTAAAAATAAACACTGCCAGCAGGTGCAGGCAGGCCCACCAAGACGCACAGTGGGGAGACCCTCCCCGCCCTCCCTCCTGGGGCTGTGCTGTGTGGAGTTCTGCTCACCTTCCCCGGGATGGAGGGGCTCTGTCCAGTCGTAGCCGCTGGGCTTCAGGACGGCAGTGACCCTGTATAAGTGGCAGAAGCCCGTCTTGCACTCATTGGCTCGGAGGAAGCAGAGCTCGTCCTCTCCCTCTGATTGGGGGAAGGGATAGAAGATGTCATGAACCTGTCCGGGCAGAAGAGAGGACACGCGTCAGAGGGTGGGGACGGGAACGGGCCGGGGAGGAGGGAGGGAGGGAGGCTGGTCCGGGCAGGGACTCTCCCCCTCCCTGCTGGAGCGCCGTCTCCTCCGGGCCACACCCGGCAGCGCCCTCCTCCCCCCTGCTCTGCGCTTACGTTGATCCACACGTCAGTGACCTCCTCGTACATCACATAGGGCTGGACATTCCTGGGCACGGCCCTGGCGAAGGCCGCGCGCTGCTCCTCATTCTCCGTGGTGGGGATGAAGAGGGCCGGGGGCAGGAGGACGAGCTGCAGCCGCTGCTGGGGCCGGTCCAGGAACATGGCCCAGGCGCTGGGGACCGGAGAGAGCAGGGGCCTCAGGGGCCAGCGCGAGAGCCGCCACGGACACCCCTGGGCCAGCCTGGCCTGCGGCACACAAAGGGTTCCCGGCGGGCACCGGGGAAGAGGAGGCCTGACAGACGGCTTGGTCCCACCACTTTGTTCTAGAAACACCTCAGGCCCTGGAGCCTGCAGAGCAGTGTTTCCCAGACTCCTCAGGGTCCCCCAATCCTCGGTGCCATGCGTCATTTTACACTCACGTTTCATATTTTGTTCTAAAGAGACAAGTTTTTAACTGCAGAGTCTTTTAAATAAAGACCCGTTCTGAGAAACGCGTGGGTATGTTGTCTTCACGTGAACGTCTGAGTGTAACTTTTTTTAAAGGAAGGCACAGGCAGGCCTGAAGGCGAGCGAGCAGGCGGGAAGACGGGACGGGGAGGAAGCATTTATTTGTATTGAGTTGCTCAACGTGGCTGTTGCCTCAGCTCCGGGACGCGAACCCAGGACTCTGGGATGTGCGTGGCCTGAGCTTGGCTGAGGCAGTGGACTTCGCCACTGGGTCACATTGACTCACACAGGCCTGGACGTGGAAGCCTCCTTCACACTCACCAGGGACCCTGCCTCACACGCAGTCCATCATTAACCAAAACATCAGTGCATAAGATGTCAGTGGAAAAGGAGAAAGAGGCGCTCCCTGGTGAAGCAGCAGCTTGGTCTGCTGTCTCCGGTTGAGCGCAGTCCACGTACATCCCAAGGATCCAGGTTTGAGACCCAGGTCCGTGGGGACAACCGGTATGAGCAACTCGATAAAGTAAGTGCTCCTTCCTCCTCTCTCTTCTTGCCTGTTCGCCTACATTCCTGCCTGCACCTGTCCTTAAAAAAAACACCTTGAGGGAGTGCGGTCCCCATGCAAGGCCCAGTCTGGGCTTGTCGTGAAGTGGCCCGGAAGGTGGCTGGGCCTCCGTAAACTTCATTTGCAGACACAGAAGTGGGTTTGCTGTCACTGCGTGTGACCCGACAGGGCTCTTCTCAGAACACCCGGCCGCCCCGGCAGTGCGGACCGCGGGCCCGAGACTCACTATTTGCCGTCGCGCGTCCAGCCGGCCCTGGCGATGTACTCCACCCTGGGGAAGAGCACGCCGAATGGCTGCACCAGCTCCTTCTCCTGGGTCGAGATGATCTAAAGGGGAAGCAGACTCGGGTGACGCGCTGGCCTGACCACACGCTGCTCACGAGGCCGCCGTGAGGGGGTGCACCGTGTGCCCCGAAATCCATGGGCGCGAGGCCTGGGCCCCAGCATCTCCGATGGGCCCTGATGTGGAAACAGAGAGGCCGGGAACAGACTCCCCTCAGGGACTGGGAGGGCCCTGTGGCCTCCACAGCTGTGAGACACATCTATTGTCTAAATTGCCTCCTGTCTGTGATGCTTAGTAATGTCAGCTTGTTGGCGGGACGCCTGCTTCTGGCCTAGACTGTCCCGGAGGCCCTGGTGAGATTGTCACTGGACCCGCAGCGCCCTTGAGCCTCAACAGGGCTGGCGGACTCAACAGGGAGACGGCGAAGGCCTGGGAGTATGTCATCAGCCCTCGTCACTGCAGGACCCTGCAGGTTGGACAAGGCTGGGAACCAGCAGGGACAGCAGCAACAGTTCCCCATGGCGGTGTGGCCAGGCCACCTAGGCAGCGCTGTAAAATCTGCCAGCATATTCTATCCTGGTCAAGAGAGGAACAGGATATGCTTGGTTGGGGCTAATTCATGCCAAACACAAAACCAAGCCCCGACAGTGAAGAACAGCACGGCGGGGCCCTGTGAGAATCCTGTTTTGACATCGACGAGACCGAACAATCCGGCCTGAAGGAAAAGATGCCACTCGAGGGCCCAGTTTTATGACAGGCAGTTTTGCTCGAACGCAGCTTCCAAGGGTCCGTGCGTGGTGGGAGAGCATCACGTGCAGACGACCCTCGAGCAACTCAGGTTGCAACGGCCAGGTGGAGTGTCCGGAAGGCGTCTTTCTCCGCGGGCTCCGTGCTCGTGGACGCAGCAGCCAGGGCTGGCGGTTGGTGGAACCCGAGGTCTGGACCACAAGGAAAGGGAGGGCCGGTGCCGGACGCTACGGGGCTCTGGGGTCCCAGGGTGCAGCCCCTCAGACACCAAGGGGCAACGAAGGTTCAGTTTCAGCGGCAGTCAAAAGTGATAGTTGGATTTTCGGCAGTGTGGGGAGAGGGTGTCAGCGCCCCCAAGCCGGGCTCATGGCCAGCTGTGCTCTGCTTCCCGAAACATCCGCGAGAAGTGGCCTTGGAAAGTATACGCAAGGGTTTCCTTGGTGGCTCCGTGCTCTGACCTCTGAGCTGGGGCATTTCCTTGGCCGCCTGGCACCACCCGGCCAGCGTCTCTGGGTCACAGCCTCCTGTGTCCTCAGGCTGTGGATCCCGAGCAAGGACTCTGGGTGGGGAGGACCCGTCCTCCATGGTGACCGAAGTATCCAGAAAGCAGACGGTCTGATGACATGAAACATGAGAACCCACCAGGGGGTGGGGAGGGGACTGGCGACCTGTGTTGGGGTCTCCCCGACATCTGGTTCAGGACTGGGGCCTGCAGCCGCTGCCTTCCCGGAGAGCCGGCGAGGCTTCAGCTCACTCAGCAGCATGGCCTACCCTGCTGACCACCGGGAGACAGCGAGGCCGGGCTCACCCGCCAAGATTCCCCGAGTGGGGTTCAGGGCGACCGGGGCTTGACCTGGAAATCCCAGGGCCCTGGGCAGTGCCTTGTCAGGTTCTGTTGACCACGGGGAAGCACTGCCCCTGGAAGCGGGCCTGTGGCCTGCTGCTGGCACCCAGCTGCCTGCCCCTCTCCCCACACACACGCCGACCTCCCCTCTCCTGTCTGGAAGCTTCTCCCGCGCACCGGGCTCTTACCGTGCCCTGATCGTCCGTCTGAAATTCAGCCAGTTTCAAGGCTATCTTGGGGTTCTTGCTGCCTACGGAAACGATGGCCAGGTGAGGCCACTGGGTGTCACCCACACAGACATGGCTCAGCAGACATGGTGGGGGCAGGTGGCATGGGGAGGAGAGGAGGAGGAAGGGGTGTCCAAGGTCTCTCTGGGGATACATGGCCTTTCAGGTGCTGGCACATGTCCCCTAGGAGGGCCTTCTGACCTCCAGTCTGCACCCTGTCCCCGTGTCCCGAGGGAGAGTAACCACTGGTACGTGGGCCAGCCCTGGGCAGGCGAGGGAGTTGCGGGTGGGACACAAACAGCAGTGAGGCACTTCCTGCCTGTGGGGAGCTGAGTGCAAAGCCTGGACTAGACCCAAGACGGAGAATCTGGTTCGGGACCCCGTATTCCTCTGGCAAATTTCCACCCTGGGTCTGGTGCCCCAGGCAGGGGACACCCAAGCCTCAGTTTCCTCCGCTGCCAAATGGGGGAAAAGACCCAGTTTCCCCACTGATGCCAGGGCTGGAAAGGTCCCGAGGAAGGCCCCTTGGCGGGGAGCGACAGGCTACTAAGAGCGGCTCCTCCACATGCCCCCAAGGGGCTGTGGGAGGCCCGGGCCCAAGCTGGCCTGCGCCGGCATTTCGCAAGGACCGCGAAGTGCCCAGACCCAGCAGGCTCTGCACTGACATCGTTTCGCTCAGCAGTACTTTGCCATAACCCTGGTAAGAGAGCCCGGCCAAGAGTGAACAAAATGCCATTATCCGAGGACCTGGCTACCTTTTATGTTGTTTTCCTTAAAATTGTAATTTCCAAACACCTACACACGTGAAGTGGGGACTTCACTGTGACCCGAGAGACACTGAAGAACCGGGAGATCCCTCGGGAGAGCCTGCACTCCAGGACGGGCTACCCCTCACCGCCTCTGGGGCCTCCCGGGGCCTCGGGCACAGAGCCGGTCACCGCCGTCACGCTCACCTGTCCTGGGGTACCGGTACGAGTCCGTCTTCCTCTCCTCCAGCGCTGGAGAGGGGACGTGAATGACCTCTACCTCGGACTCATCGACCTCCTCGTACAGGATCCGCAGCGTCTTGTGGCCTCCAGAACCTGCGAGGCGGCAGGGCAGCTGCTGAGGGGCTGGAGTCTTCACCGCCGCCCCGCACCCCTCCTGCACGCAGCCACACACGCCGCTCACTGCCGGCACGTATCCGTCGGGGCCCAGCCGCCACAGCTGGGCAGTGGGACTGAGGACTGAGTCATTCTCAGCGATACGGCAAGACAGTGGCCCCACAGGGCGCCATGCAGCCAGCTGTGTCCCCACCCTAATCTGAGTTCCTAATCTGAGAAGGCCCTGTCCTTCCACCAAGGCGGCCCAGCCAGCACCAACAGGGACGAGCATCCCTCTGGCCGCAGCTTTCGGGAGGGTCTTGGAGGTTTGTGAACCGCTCGAGAATGTCTGACCTTCTGAGGTCGTTTAGACCAGGGAGTCTCAACTGGGGCCCATGTCATGGCACCCAGGGAAGGAGCTGCCCACGCTGCACCCCAGGATACAGGCAGTGACCATAGGCAGCCGCAGGCCGACTGAGCTGAGCACAGGACCCTGGTCCCTAACCTGTGGCCCTTTCCTGGAGACTTGGTGCTGGGGTGTTTGAAGACTCCGCATGGATGGAAGGAGGTCCCGGGGTGCCCTGTGCCTGTGCCCACACAGAGGTGGGCACCAGCGGCCCCAGACGCCACTGCTGAGGCCGCTCCTGACTGCCAGGAACGCGTACGGCCCTGGTTCCTCCCATGGCGAGACCCCCGACGCCTGGCTTCTCTTCCCAGCGGGCGCTGTGGGCCCCGCTCCCGGGCGGATGACGAGGTGTCTTTTTCAGGCTGTTTAAGCCACAGGCGAGTTGACCAAGGGCGATGAGGACGACTGCAGAGGTGCATGCGACCGGATGCCCACCGGCTCAGCAGAGGCGCCAACCACGGGGCGCCTGTGAACACGGACCTCGAGTCCGCTCCGCCACCGCCACCTGAGGCTACGGGCGCTGGAAAGTTTACAGAACGTTGTGCCACCAGCGGCTCGTCCTGAATGAACATGGCGGGGAGCAGACACCCCAACAAGGGTGGACAGCGGACACAAAAGGACGGCTGGACTGGTGCTTTCATCAAGGGCTGGCAAACGCACTGGGACGGGAGATGTGCAGAGCTGCAGCGAGGCCCTCGCAGCGAGGCCCCATCGACGGCGGGGTTGTGGCCGGTGCCGGGGGGCGCTTGGGCCTGGGTTGCCCTGCAGGGGGGAGCAGGAGCCCCCAGCTGTGACGACGATCAGAGGGCCTCCGGGATGAGAACCACTGACATTCACCAGCGTGTGTTCACCCGATGGGGCTCGTCACACAAAGCGAAAACGAACTCCCAAGTGGACACACCCAGAGCCGACTACTAGCGTAGACACCGTGCACACCCGCGCCCCGGTCATGAAGGAGAGGCTGGGCCCGCCACCCCCGGCTAAGTGCAGTCCAGATGCATTCCCAGGACCCAGGTTCGTGTCCTGGGGCCGGGGGAACCACCAAGAACAACTAAATAAAACAAGTACTTCTTCCTCCTCTCTTCCCGCCTGCCTGTGTCTGCTCACCTTCATTCCCCCGTGCAGTTTTCTCAAAAAATAAACTAGCCAAGGGACTCACCCTCCCAGGAGGCGGTGGGACACCACCAGTAGCCGGTGAAGCGATCAAATTCTTCCTGGATGACAAAGGTGGCTACCCCCGCAGATTTGGGGTCATCGAGGACGCTGGATAAGCCTGGAGCAAGACAGAGGCGAAAGATGAGGACTCTAGCTGCCCGCAGATGTCCCGCCCCACTGCAGCCAACTGCGGCGGGAGGGTCCCAGGGGGCGGCCGTCCTGAATGTCCTGGGATGTGAAGCAGCAGCCCCGGCCGCCAGCCTGATGCCAGGCGCAGTGACAACGCAGCTGAGCCCACCCAGACAGATGTCTCCAGACACGCGGACACCAGCTGTGCCCGGCTGAGCCGCAGGTTTAAGGAGAAGGCCCAGGGCTGAGGGGCAGGATGGGGAGACCACGGTCCGAGGCCAGGACTGGTGTGGGGTTCTGGAGCCTGCGGAAGGAGGGGGAGGGAAGACTCGAGGAGCAGGGCCATCTGAGGGACGATGGGGAAGCTGGGCAGAGTGGAGACGCGGAGGCGCCTGGCAGGGCAGACCGCATGCGGGGCTTGGGGGCTGGCTTCCTCGAGGCCACAGACGTGGCACAGGGCGGACCAGGGAGCAGAGGTTTGGGAAGGGGCCTGGGCGAGGGAGTGGAACGGAGCACGCCCTTTCTAGAAGGCGGACCGGCGGCTAGGGCGGGGGCCACAGGACGAGCCAGCGGGGCCTGCTCAGCTGGGTCCACACCTCTGTGGCAGAAGGTCAGCCGGCGCTCCTCGCCCGTCTCAATGTTGGCCACCCAGAGGTCACTGCTGTTGACGAAGGAGAAGAAGGCGGGGTCGGCCGGGCAGATCTTGGGGTCCATCCGGGGCCCCGAGCACTGGGTCTTTATTTCCAGTGGCTTCATGGGGGACACCTGAGGGTGGAGAGGTGGGTTCAGGAGCCGCCTGCCCGCCTGCCCCGCCCGCCTGGCTGGCGACCAGCGCTCACCATGAAGCCGTTCTTGCCACCATCACGACAGTGGAAGAGGCTGTTGCTGGCCTGGAAGAGGAAGAGGCCGCTCTCGCTGTGGAAGTCGTAGGACGTGATGCCAAAGACGCCCAGACGCTTCCGCTCCCGCAGAAGCTCCTCCTCCCGGGAGTAGACCCCGTGGTGGGGCGTGGCCTGGGGACGGGGTCAGGGGATCCAGGTCAGCACGTGCTGGGCAGTCTCAGCCTGGACACTCCCAGAAGGCCTGTGCTCCCCGAGGGATGGCTGGGTGGGGCGGGGTGAGCAGCTCCCTCTTCCCTTGCCAGGCATTCAGGGCTCCCCTGGCAGAGGACGGGGGGCGGGGGGGCTTTCTCTGGCCCCCAACACCTGCCCTATGGACCCCTCTATCCACCCCATTCATAGTCCCTGCCTGCCCAGTGCCTCCAGCCTAGGAACCCTGGTGGGGCCAATTCAGGGCCACCGGCCACGCCGAAGCCCACCACCTGGGCGCTGGGGCCAGGACAGTGCTGTGGATGCCGCGCTGCCATCCCAGGGGGGTTCTGAGATAGCAGCACAGGATGCCAACAGGAAAAGCATTTTGCAATGGCACGACCCAAACCAAGATGACAGTCGTCATCCTCCAGTGCGATGAGACAAGAATTTGAAACTGGGGATTTGGGGACAAGGGGTAGCGGGCAGGGACAGTGTCGGCTCCTGCCACCCCAGCACTGGCTGATTCCTCCCACAATTGAGTAGAAAGAAACCTGTCACTAAAGGCCCTAGTCCCTGACCCGCCATGTCCCACAGGCAAAGCATTACTAGCCAGCCGGTCCCCACAAAGGGCCGCTGCGAGGTTTGAAGGGAAAGGTGCCTTTGGCAGGGCTTCCTGGGGGCGCACCTGGAAGTGGTCCAGCATCTGTTTCCAGGACAGGAGCAGCAGGGCCTCCTTCCGGACCTTCCTGGGGATCTCGGAGTACAGGAGGGAGTTCTCGCGGCTGCCGTACGGCATCCCTGGGGAAGCAGCGGAGTGGGTGCTGCTGCCTAGGTGCCGGCTGCCCCCACCCAGGACAGGCCTCAGCTCCGGGAAAGAGGCCAGGAGGACAAGAAACACAGCCGGGGCCCCCGACTCTCCCTCAGGAGACTCCGGGCTCAGCATCCTCTAGGGAAGGGTTCGCAAAGGCCAGATGTGGACGGGAAAAGGGCAGCGCACCGCGTCTGCCCCGTGTCCCCCGCAGCACTGCTGACGTGCACCGGCCTGGCACCGGATCCCTCCCATCCGGAACGATTTCCCACAGAGGACGGGGTCCCCCGGGGGCACACCATGCAAGGTGCACAAGGACACTTGGTGACATTCACACGACAGTCGGTAGGCTATATGTTCCCGTTATGTGTCTGCGTCTGGTTTTCTTTGTGGGGGGCTTTCTGCTTAGGGTACTGCTGACTTGGCGTAGTTACGAGAAAGAGGTGGATGAGGTTCCGGACCATGGGCTTCTGGAAGGGCGACTGTGCCCAGCTGCGTGTGAGGACACACAACCCGCATGGGACCCTTTCACTGCTGCCTTGCGGATGGCGGGTTTCCTCTTCACCACACGTGGGGAGGAGAACCACGGGCCTTCGACCCCATTCAGACGAAACGCCCACGGCAGGCAGGTCCGGACAGGGAATGGACTTGGGCGCTGGGCGCTGGGGGCTGGGCGCTGGGCGGCAACTGCTCGCGCCCGGGGTTTCTCTGGGGTGATGGAATGTTCTGGAATTAGGTCGCGGTGACACTGGCACAACGCAGTGAAAACACAGAAAACCACAGGTCGCCCGCCTTCAGAGGGGTGCGCGTTAAAAGATTTACTCCGCACGCCATTAAAAAAGCACCCGGGCACGCCCGGTACACGGGTGGCAGCCGGTGGGCGGGGATGTGAAGACAGCCACAGGTTACCGTCACTGGGCCCGCCTCCTCCACCCAGCACCAGTCACTTTGCGACTGCGAAGCCCCGCCCACCTCTGCTCTGAGCCCACCGGGAGCGGAAGAGGCGGGGCTTCCCGGCCCGGAGCCCGTGGCGCGGAGCCCGAAGCCGGAGCCGGGAGCCCAGACCGCCCAGGCCGCCGCCTTCATCGCCCGCATCCGAAAGCGCCTTCCCTGGGGACAAGGTGACTGGCTCCACGTACCCCAGCCCGCAGCTGGCACAGCCCACACACGGCTGGCTGCCGTCTTTCCTGGCGCCGCGCTGGCAGAGATGGTCTGGAAATACTGGGGGCCCCGGGAACTTGGACAGCAGGCGGGGCCCAGGCACCCCCAGAGCACCGAAAGCCCAGCTCAGCTCAGTGGTGAGCGGTGTGATCCTGAAAGGGAGAGCCCAGCTTCTGGGCCCTTCTAGGAATGTCTTGGGATCTCCGCCAGGCCCACAGTCCTGGTGGGTGCCACCGTGTCCCTCAGGGGTGCGTGCACTGCAAGGCCCCCGAGACGCCCCAGGCCCAGACACCGGCAAGCTTGACCTGTGGAGGCGTCAGGGTGCCTCCCCTGGAAGTCTGGAGAAGGTGTGTCCCTGCCTGCAGGTCACTAAAGCTGGGAGCACCGCGCGGAGGAGGAGGACGGCGGCGAGGGGGGCTGCGTGTAAAAGAGCAGGTTCCCGGGTTTTTAGTGCTGCGTCACCAGCACAGGATGGGGGGGCGGGCGCTCCCTGACTCCATGAGGTGTCCTGGGAGGCTCAAACAGGCTCCGAGGGTTTGTCCCTTTTGGGGGCTCCTAGGACATTCACGTCCTAATGCCCAGAGTGTGGCGAGACCTTGCGATGGGATGAAGTTACAGACCTCCAGCCGGGAGCTGAGTCTGGACTGTGCAGGGGGCCCGTGAGATGGGGCCGAGCCCCGAGTAGTGCAGGGGTCGCCGGAGGCAGGACAGGCGAGGACTCCCCGCGGACCTCAGAGGGAGTAGGGTGACCCTGCCACCATCTGATTTCAACCCAGATCGATGGACGTCGGGCTCCTGGTCTGCAGAACCGAGACCATTCTCTGCTGTTTCAGACAGCGCGTCAGCGGGCGTCTGTAACTGGGAACTTTGGACAGAGTCCTCGTGCCGACGGCAGCCTGCCCTTGAGCCAGAGAGGGGCTCGGGGGGGCCCCGGAATCATTGGGGAGAGACAACGGCCACCACAGATCAGGGGTCTTGGCCACTTCCAGCCAGCTCTCCCGTGAGGCGCACCAGCCCCGACTGCAACTGCGACCTGCAAGAACGTCCCGGCTGTCAGTGCTGCAGAGCAGCAGGCTAAGCCCCAGGGAAGCCTGGTTTCCGTAAGTGCGCTGCCGCCGCCACCACAGCCTGTCCGAGACCCTTCTCCTAGCTGTGCGCGCCCAACACCGTCTCGTTTCCACGTGGTCTCTAAGGAGACCAGGGTGGGGCAGGGAGGGTCATCAGGCCTCTCGGTCAGGGTTACTGTCAAGGCTGTTAGCTCGGGGTCAGCCTCGGGGAGGTGTGGCCTTCGCCACGGTCCCATCCTCCACTCCACCGTCACCGAGGGCCTGACCAGGAGCACGTCTGGCCCCAGGGGTGGAGGGCACACGGAGGGTGATAAGGCCCTGACTGCTGAGGGCCCACGGTCAGGTTCACGCTCTTTCAAAGGGACACGCCTGGCACCGTCCCGTCCTGACCTGTGAGACCGTTAGACACACTCGTGCTCAACTGGTCTTGCCGCCCACACTCCAGGAGCCCGGCCCTCGTCTGCTGCGGGGGACGGCGGCTCGCTGTGCCTAAGCCGCGCCCAGAAGGCTCTCACGGACGGGGAAGGTGCCGCGTGGGGACCAAGTGGCGGCGATGGAGAGCGGAGGTGTGGCCTGAGGAGGACGTGGCCAGCAGTGAACTCGCAGAACCAGGTCTCTGGGACCAGCACACGTGTGTGGCAAGCACCCTCCTGGGTCAGCTTCGGGTCCTTGCGAGCACACCGCCCGAGACCCAAAGCCGACCTTCCCGGGCGCCTGGACCACGCACGCTGTGCGCTCGCCTGGCTCGGGGAGGTAGCTCAGAGCGGCCGCTGGGGTCCCAGGGGCCTCAGGGCTCAGGCACCGCAGCCAGGCTGGCGCGGTGGGGGCCACACTGCCCTCTGCTCTGCTCACCTGCACACCTGGCCCCCGGGGACTCCCCCCCAGACTTCCGCTGCAAGCGAACGGGTGGCAGGCGGGACACTTCACCTGCACTCAGCCCCTCTCTCTGGGGCTCCTACTGAATGAGAGCAGCTGACTTCGGGGACACAGGGGCTTGAAACGGGTCCTCGAGGAACCCAGGGGGGCCATGGGCCTCAGGTGGGCCTGCTGGGTCCGAGGGGGCCCAAGCAGGTTTGAGGGGAGCCCAGGTGGCCTGAGGGGACCCGGGGGGCTCACCTAGGTAGTAGAGGCGGTGGGAGTGGGGGCCCGACGCGTCCGTCTTCTGCACGAACTGGAAGTCATGCGGGGCCTTGCTGACCATCAGGCCGGAGTTCTTGCGGCTGCCGTGGATGACGCTCCGGAGCCCGTCCCACGAGTGCTTCTGCACCTGGAAGCGGGAGCCCGGCTCCTCCATCTCTGCCGCATCGCCCCTCTCTGCCCCGGCGGCCATGTGTGCGAACCCCTCGGAACTCAGCGAGAAGCTACGGGAAGAAAGGACCGGCGGGAGGTTGAGACCACCCTCCCCTGCCGAACCCTCCTCCCCTCTCCAGCAGCATGCACGCCCCGAGGTCCAATGAGTGGCCCCCACCATGCGGAGGGCAGCCCGCCACCGACCCCTGTGGCTGCGGCCCCCGCTGGGTCCACACAGCCCTAGGGGTCAAATGGCTCCTGTCCTCTGACCCCTGACAGCCCTGGACCCCACTCGGCACGCATCGTCCCACCCATCCCTCTGTCTCAGCCGTGCTGGCCTTCCTGCCGCCCCTCCCAGGACCTCGCAGCTGTCCCTTCATCCTGGACGCTTTTGATCTCTCTGCCTGACAAGCTCCTCAGCAGACTTGGCTTCGATAGTCACGTGTCGCTGACGACGAGACACTCCCAGGCAGGTGACTGCACAGCTGTATGAACATCGCTGAGTGTCACCACACCCTGGACGGTGGGGCCACCGACACACCAGGCTGTGCGGTCAAGCCGGTGGGACCTTGTCATACGAGGGCTATCAGGGCTCTGAACATCATAGGTGGCAGGTGACTGTCCCAACGGGTCCCCAGAGCCCTTCTAAGCCAGTCAGCACCGAGGCTGGTCTGTCACAAGTTGCCGCTGCCTCATAGGGGCTGTGTGGATGGCCATCGGGCCCCCGCCACAAGGCCCACTGCTCACGAGCAAAGAAGTGGGTGCAGCAGACTTGTCCCCAAACCAGCCGCTGTCCAGCGGGGGAGAGCAGGGCCCCCAGAGGTGCTCGAAGCAGGGGGACCTCCGTGGGGCGTGTGGGGACTGTGGGGACCCTGAGGCCCGGGGCGGAGGGAGCAGGGCCTCTGGGTCACCCGCCTCCCCGCCCCCACTCTGACTGCCGAGCTGCCAGCTCTCGAGTGGACTGGACTGGCCGGGCAAATATTTGTTTTCGCGAAATCTAAACACAGCCATGGTGACCCCGGTTCTAGAAGTTCCCAGGTTGGCCAGTGAGGACAGGGCAGCAGGGAGGCCGGGAGAGGCCCAGGTGGCTCAGCCTCTGGGATGAGGAGGCTCAGCGCCCCAAAGTCTGGGAGCAGAAGGGATCCTGCTCACCTGAGGGCAGGATGGCACGGGGCCAAAGGCTTCAGAGAGGGAAAGGCAGCGCTGGTGCTCCCCGAGTGCCAGAGGGCTGAGGCCCTTGCCCACGAGACATCCTGCCCACAGAGCAGGCGCTGGGGGAGAAGGGACCCCTTCCTGGTCTGAGAGGTCACACAGACGGGTCACCACCCGCGCAGTGTCCCTGTGACAGCTATGAGGACGACAGACCACAGACTGCCAGTGCCTGGGGCCTCGGGTTCAACAACCCAGCCCAGTGGGGACAGAAGGCTTGCTGACGCCACGCATGTCCTCGCCGTCCACAGAGCTGTGGCCACCTGCAGCCAGTGGTGGTGGCCACGGGAGGCCAGGGCCTGGAACGGTGGCCTCTCAGAACCCTCGAGGCCGCAGGCGCCGCTGGCAGCCAGCCCAGGGACCCCCTCCACGGCCCGACACCCATGTACTAAAGTGCATCCCGACCTCCAGGGTTCCCCACGGGGCCCCAAAAGCGAAGAGCTATTCACAGCTCTCCTGCGTCCCGTCCCAAAGCACAGACCGATTCAAAGTGACCTTGCCTCTGATCACCGCAGACAGCCCAGGGAGCAAAGACGTGATCCAGGAACTGGAGGTGAAGTGGAACATCAGGAAGCAACCTCTGGAATCTTTGCGACGCGGCTGGGCAGCCCCAGCGCCCGGGCAGACTACAGCCAGGTGCCACCGCCCAAGCCTCGCTCACCAGGCCCCCCCCAACAGAAGCAAGGTGGCAAGAGGAGCTGTGGAGGAGGGCGGGGGCGGAGGTGGCCCTCGAGCCAGTGTGGACAGCCAGCCCGGCCTCCATGGGGCTGCCGAGGGCAAGCGCACACGGCTGGGCCGAGAAGAGGGGCTCCAAGGCACTCGGCCCAGGTCCACCCACACTCCGCACTCTTGCCCGGCCAATCGGCGGGGTGCCCTGCCGCCCACGGCGCCACCGGCGGCGACTGGGACCTCCCAGGGCCAGTGTCACAGCCCGACGGGAACTGTGCCACGTCTGCGGGAGCTGGCGCTTCCGGAGCCGGGCCACTGTCCCAGAGGCGTCCACTGGGCCCACCTGGGGCTTGTGAAACACAGGCCGGCGAGGCAGAAGGAGCAGCGCAGTCTTCGGTCTGGACATGGGGCAGAGGGAGGCGAGGGTGGGGGTCCTAGGACTCTGCAGGGAGGCGGCCTTGGGGGACCCGCGGGGGCTCCCGGAAACAGCAGGCCATCCTCTGGCCTAGGATTCGCCCAGTCCTGTGAGCAGGCCTTCAGCTTTGACTGCCAACCTGTCCACTGGGACCTGACACATGAGGAAAGGGAACGGGGTCCCCACCACTGACAGTCTGACACATTCACACCCGCCACAGCCTGCAGGAAGGTGCCAGGTCCCCGACGTGGAGTCTGCCACGGGTCCAGCCTCATGGATAATTAGGCTTAATCCTTGCTGTAACCTTGCTAGTAAGTTCTGTGGGTCCTCCCCTTCAGGGGACTTGAAAGGGGGCCCAGCACGGTCACATGGCCCATCCAATGTCTCAGGAAGAAGCAGGGTGGGAGCCCACATTTGTTGGACCCAAAGTCTACCTCCTCAGCATCAGGCCCGCAGTTCTCATCTGAGTCTGGAGGCGTTTGTGGTTGTCACACCCGTGGGGGAGGGGTGCTCCAGGTGGTGGCCTCCACCCCCACCAGAGGAGGTCACTCCAGCCCTGCAGGTCGGGAGGGCCTGTGGGGAACGACTGGCCCCAAACGTCAGAAATGCCTCAGTTGATGTGTTCTGATGGAGGAGTGGTTAGGTCTGCTGCCTCCAGCCAAGTGCAGTCCACATCTACCCCAAGGACCCAGGGTTGTGTCCGGGGTCAGGGAAGAACCAAGATGAATAACTAAATGGTGTAAGCAAATTACGTCTTTGTCCTTCTCTCTTTCTACCTGCCTGCACCTCTCCTGTCGAAAACAAATGCCTCAACTGAGAAGGCCCGGCTGACTCCCCGCTCCACACTGTACCCAGAACAGCGCTCCGGGGACGGCTGAAAATGCGGGGTGACCCTGAGGGAAACCCGGGACCTCTGCACCAGCCCCACCACAGGCCTTACCTTCTCCAACCTTCTGGGCTGCTGTGGTCCGGGCGTAGCTTCTTAACCTTCCGCATTAACCACTCGGCGGACCTCAGGAGGATGGGGGAGCCTGGGGGCCAGAGACCACCGGGCTGTGACTGCAGTCAGGCAGGGAGGCACGCTCTCTGCCCCCTGCCCTTCCCACGAGGGAACGCCCACTGCTGAGGGCACCTGCTGGGTGCACCCCAAGGTGAGAAGTCCTGGAGAAGATGGGGTTTCAAGTGACGCCAGGGAGGCTACTCCCGGGCCCCTGCTGGGTCCTGAATAATAGCTCCCCCGCATCTCCCCTCGACCTGACCAGGCTCTCCAGCCCCTCGGGCCCTACTTGTCCTAAACCCCCACGCCAGGGCCTTCGCTCTTGCCAGCACTGCCCCCACATCAGGACACTTCTCTACCTGCTCCCTCTTGCCCTCTGGGCCCCATGTCACCTCTCAGAGGTCTCTCTGGGCACTCTGACGCTGCTGCCTCGTCACCCCATCACCTCACCTGGCTCTTTCCCTTGGGGACAGAAGCCCTCAGCGGGGGTGTCATCTGTGACTGTCACGACGGGGGTGCTCATGGCATCAAGCGGGGGAGGCCCAGGGGTGCTGCTTACACCCCCGGCAGTCAGGACAAGCCCCCTGCCTCTGAGAATGCCCAGCCCCAATGCCATTGTTGAGGTGGGGGTGGGGAGACAGATTCTGTAATTGTCACTCGGGGGAGAAACGGAGTTCACGCCTCAGGCTCATATTGGACCGGAGCCCCACTTCCTAGTGGGTCAGATGGTGTACACCAGACCCCATCAGTGAGCTGGCCCCCGCCTTCCCCCGTATCAGTGTGCGTATTTTAACATGGCAGTGTCCGGGCCTCAGAACTCAGAGGATGATGGAAGCTAGTCTTCTAGGTCAGAGGACCCCAAACCTAGGGTGGGGCGGTAGGGGTTCTCACCGGGATCAGTTTTGGTTATCCTGGAAGGGCTGCTGCCAGCATCTGACGGTGGACACAATCTCACAATGCACAGCACAGCAGCCCCCCGCCCCTCACCCCCCACAAAGAATGACGCAGGCCCAGACATCCCTGAAGCCCAGCTGAAAACTCCTGCTCTAGTGGGCATTCTCCAGGGGGCAGGCCCATGCTGTCCTGCTGCACCGCGACCCACAGCAGGGCCTGGCACTCACGAACCACTGTGGATGGAATGAAGGGTCTTCGCTTGAACTCTAAAGTTAAAGGGACACCGGGTTGGGTCAACCATCTTCTCAACAAGCCAGACCCCACTGCCCGGGGCAGGGGACCCCAGATGTGAAAGAGAAAGAAGCACCTGGCCACAGGATGGCGCAATGAACAGAGGCGGTGACTCAGGCCTCACATTCTCTCAGTGATGAGAAGGGGGAGCCCTGGGTCAGAGATGTGGGTGTGAATCCCAGCTCAGTTGCCTCTGTGCTGTGTGACCTTGGGGGAGCTGTTTAACCTCTGGTTGTCTCTCCCCAGCGATAAACGGGGACGGCTGTCCCTAACCCTAGGATCACTGTGAGGATTCACGGAAACGGCCCAGGTAACAGCTGACGCTGTCAGGAAGCTGGTTACTTAAAAACCCCCGCCCAGGGGCGAACTGCACTTGAACCCAGGCCACTGCTGAGTGCCCGCCCCTTCTTCTCCCTCAGTCCTGGCGGGGGTTCTTACTGAAGGTGCCCTGGAAGGCAATCCCAGAGGGAAAGAAAAGCCCACATTTGAAACTGCAGCCACTGGCCTGGGTCTCCGCGAACCGGGACCCCCAGGCTGCAGAAATCCACTTTCTGCCAACTTACTTCCACCCCCCTCCCCCCGCAGAGCAAGCAACAGAAAGCCACCAGCTCACACCAGCTCAGGCGCCATCCAGGTCCCACTGACCTTCTAAAGCGTCTGGAACATCTCCATCCCAGCGGCAGGCGGGGGACACAGACCTTGACAGAGTAAACGCATCATTAGCACCGGCTCATGGCGGGGGGCGCGTTAACCAGCCGCCTCCTTCCGCTGGGGAGTTTGAGCGTCCGAGTCTCTCTACCTGGGTAGACGCTGGAAAGGGCCACACCACCCGGCACCTGGGAGAAAAGTCTTTCCAGGTGGCCCGATTCCCCCAGGACCCAGCCCAAGGCCTACGGGGACTGGAGGCAACAGAGAGCACCTCTCCTGGGCTTTTCCAGCCCCGGCTCCTCGAAAGCAAGTTCGCTGTCGCCGCAGCCGCGAAATGACTTCCTCCCCGCTGGGTGGCGGCGGGGGGGTGGGGGGGAGCACAGGGAGCGGGGCCGCTTCCGACGGCTCCGCGACGGGGTGCAGTGGGCAGGGTGAAGGCTGGGAGAAGGCGGTGCGAGGCGGCGGGCGGCCGGGCAGGCCCGGGATGGGGGCTGCGCGGGGCGGGGAGGGCCGGGCCGGACGCCGCGGGGATGCGGGCGGTGGGCGACCAGGCACCGGGGCTGAGAGATGGGGCAGGACGTCGGGCTCTGCTCTCCTCGGGGGAGCAAGCCTGAGCATCGCGAGGGGCCCCCGGGCCTGCGGGGAACGAAGGCCTGTTTGGGTGCGGCCGCCGCCGGAAGGGGCCAGAACGCGGCAGCTCGGGCAGCGACGGGATGGGTGGCGGCCCGGCGGGCGGCGGGCGGGGAAGCAGCGGCAGGCGGGCGGAGGGGCAGCCGACGCGGGCCTGGGGGCAGCCAGAGTCCGCTCAGCGGCCGGGCCGCAGCGCGCGCGGAGGCCACGGGGCAGGCCGGTCACTGGCGGGGTCGGGGTCGGGGTCGGGGTCGCGGCCAAGGCGGCCCGGGGCGCGGGCGCTGCTCACCGGGGCTCGGAGCCGGCGCGGGGAGGCGGCCGGGTTGGGCAGGGCGTCCCGGGGCCGGCGGAGCCTCACGCTCGCGGCTCCATGCCCAGGACTGCGGCCCCGGAAGTGGCGAGCGCGGGGGACGGCGAGGGCGGCGGACTCGGGGGACCGGGCGACTCAGGCCCCTTTGACCCGGAAGTCGAGCGGCCCAAGCGGCGGCCCGGGATTGGCTGCGGCTCGGCCGGTACCAAAGTGCTCGCGGTGCCGGGGGTGGTGCGCCGGCGCGGCCCGCGCTGAGCGTGGCTCGGAGCGGCCCGGGTGGGGGCCCTTCCGGCTTGGAGAGCGCAGCCGGGGGAAACGCCCCTGCGCCACTTGGTATCGTCTAGCCAATCAGCACAGCTTACTAGCAAATATGTTGAAATAAACTGTTGAGCTGCTAAGGCGTTGGTGGTATAGTGGTTAGCATAGCTGCCTTCCAAGCAGTTGACCCGGGTTCGATTCCCGGCCAACGCAGTTTCCTTTTAAAGTTCTTTTTCTCTCCTTTGCTTCCTGAAATCATTAAGCTAGTATTCAAAGTACTTTTAAAATTCTGCAATGATATCTTAAAAGAGGTAATGAGATAATTAGGAAATACCTCAAATTAGGATATTTGTTACGTTTACCTTGACATATTTAACAATTAAAAATAAAAAAGCCACACATGTTCCCGCCCGGGATCGAACCGGGGACCTTTCGCGTGTGAGGCGAACGTGATAACCGCTACACTACGGAAACTGTCGGAGGTCACGCTCCTTTGTAATCTTATGGAGTAATAATGTTACAGAAAATGTGATCGTTTCTTTCTCGAAATACACAAGCAACCTGAATATCCATCACTTTGCTTGCTGCCGTGGAAGCTGAAAGCATGAAAATACAGAAGGAAAAAAATCTATGAAACACTCCAACACAGACACGCTTAGTACTCGTTCATCAATACACTGTTAAACAATCCAAGACAAAAAGGGCTTGCAACCTCATTCTGAAGTCAATGTTTCATCAGCTGACCTTCTAGATGAAATCCTTGTTTAAGACGTCACCTACATAGCTACAGATAGTTACTCTGGGGCTTCAGAATATTCTGCAAAGGATTTTTTTTTTTTTGATCGATTTTATTGAAGGATTTTTACCTTGTAACATTAACTGGGTGGAAGGGATACATGATAGCAAATCTACATCTGTATGTAACGCACTAAGTTCACCATTATTTCCTTTTTCCTTCACTCTACAACTAAACCCCTTTACCCAGTTCTGCAAAGGATTTTAATTGCGTTTGCATGCAGGCGTGGGAAATTTGAAATATATATAAAAAAAAAAAAAGGCAAAGAAGATCATTACAATGCCCTTTCATCTCATAATCCAGAGTTAATTTGTTACCAATTTTATACCAGGTTTTTGTTTTTGTTTTTCTTAGCAGAAAGGAGGGCGGTAGGTTCAGAATTCAGGGTCAGCCTGCTGTGTAATCTGCTGCCCAATATCTCCAGTGGCAGTCAGGACTAGACTATGACAATAAGGCACTGACCTCAGGTGCAAAGTTTTAAGACGCCTCAAAAAAAAAAAACCAACCCGACAATCAGCGCCCCCTGGAGGAGCAGCGATGAGGTCAATCCCCTACAAATGAAGCCGGGCCCGCGTCCTTGGGTTCGAATCCCCGGTGAAGAGCAAACAACCAGTGTGAACTACATAAAAAGAAAATGAAGATGCTTTTTCTTCCTCTCCCTTCCTGCCTACTTTTCCTTCAAAAAAAAAAAAAAAATTCTCAGCTGTTAATGGAAAGACACATCAATGACATCGTCGACATCTGGAGTGACAATTAATCATTAAAAAATTACCCCAAACAGGCACACACTTGGGGCTCAGGTGCAGACCACACAAAGCCTGGAGCATGGGTTTGAGATCTGCACTGGGGCGAGGGGACAGACAAAAGCAAAAACTGCTCAATAGAATATTGAAAAGCACACCTTTTGCGTTTTGCTCCAGGGCACAGTGTCATTCAGCAGGAAGCAGTCACATAGGAATGTCACTAAGAACTTCTGTACACATTTTCTCTTTTTTTTTTTTTTTTTTTAAGTAAAGGTGCAGGGAGGAATGAAGGCAAGAAGGCAAGCAGGAAGAGAGAGGAGGAAGTTTTTGGTTTGGTTTGGTTTTGTTATTCGGTGGTTCATCTTGATGCTTCACTCCCCTCCCACCCTGAAACGCCAACCCGAATGTTGGGATGTACGCGAACTGCACCTACCAGGGGTCACAGATTTAACCCCCAAGCCACCTGAGCGCACTTCACCATTGTCTTTCAATGCTTTCTCAGTCTCTGAAATAATCCCTGCTGTCAATTTACTTTTTTCTCCTCCGTTTCCTCCCCAACGCTGTAAATTCCACCAGTACAGAATTTCTGTTGTTTGTTTGTATCTATTTGTTCCTTATGTGTTTCTATGGGCTCAGCAAACATTTGTTGAAATAACAGATGAACAGCTGATCTATCAGAAGAGATAAAATGCCTGAGAGTGGGGATGATGTAACTCAGGTGGACTTCCTGGTGGTGGCGTAGAATCTAGCAGAGTGTGACTCCCCCTGTGAGCCCCAACAAGGCTTGAGAGCTCATGTCACTGTCCAAAACAAAATAAATCCAAATAAAACTCAACTTTGAAACGGTATCTTGGTTCTTCCACTTAGGTGCTATGTGAGTCCTGGCAAATTGCTCCCTCTCTCCCTGAGTCCCAGTTTGCCTCCTTAGGGTGGGGTGAAAGTTTCAGGGGAGGCTACAATCTTACTAAAAGGACAGTCATTCCATCTTTCCACTAGGTGTCAGCAGCAGCATGTCCAGCCAGGCTCTGAAAGTGTCCCCCAAGCCTCAACACTACCGCTCCCCTCCGCCCACCACATCCTCCCTTTCAGCTCCACTCTGAGCCCCAGACGTCAACAAGGCAAAGTCATACCCTCCCCGGCCCCAGCACGTATCCCAGGAAGCAGGCTTCCGAGAGCCTGCAGCAAAAGTTAGAGTGAGAAGGAAGAAAGAGGAAGGAAAACAGGGAAGAACATCGGGATACAATGTTTCCAGTCTGGGACACATTTCTTACACAAACTAGCTGTATCACACCCCATTGCTATGTCTGAGCAGAACAGGCTTGGAATCCTGGAAGGAATATTCTAAGAAAATGTTGCATCTCTAACTCATTTCTTCCCCAATCCAACAGCAGCTGCGTCCTCTTTAGAACTTTTTTTTTTTTTCTTTCTTTCTTTCTTTTTTTTTTTTTTTTAAGGAAAGGCGCAGGCATCAATGAAGGCCGGCGGGCAGGCAGGCAGGAAGAGAGAGGAAGAAGAAGCATCTTTATTTTATTTTTATGTAGTTGTTCACACTAGGTGTTTATCCCCTGGCCTGGGACTTGAACCCAGGAGTATGTGGCTTGCTACTTCAGAGGTGATGGACCCCAACCATTACTCCACCTGGGCGCACCCCCTTTTGAACTGGGACACTCATTATATCTATTTATGGATGGGGAAACTAAGGCTAAGTGATTTAAGTTATTTAAGGAGCTGTATACTGGAGAGGAGACAGAGGCCTGGGGAGGTTCAGGGCCTGACTCAAGGAGACACAGAGAATTAAGTAGCCTGCCAAGGTCATACAGCTTCTATGGAGCAGCCTCAGGATTCAAAGCCAGGTGATCTGACCCCACAGTTCATGGCCCCAGACTTGATTGCCTGCTACCTGGGTGATGGAGATCAGGAAAAAGAACATGAAAAGTCCAATTTCTCTCTTCTAAGTGATCTCAAGTGTACGGAAAAGCACGTGGGACAACAGAATCATTACTTTCATACAAAAATCTCTTTGCTTCTCCAATTCATTTGGATAAAGAGCAGCGGCCCCCTCGGGTGGATGGAGGGAGAGCATAAAGAATGCATGGATGTCGAACCAGCATCTCCCAGATGCTTGAAAAGCGCAAACACCAAATGTGTCTGTTTTCCTTTGTGTGGACAGACACACTTCAGAAATTGCTAGAATCAGACAGAAGATACTGGAGGAAGGAAACTGCTGGCAGTGATCAGACTGGACTGCCTCTGACAAAGATGAAATTCAAGGTCGTCTAGAGAATTAAAAATAAAATAAAACAATAGGCCATTGAATCTTTTTCGAAAGGAGGCGGTTCACATTGGCTTGTTCCCCCTGGACCCAGGTCTTGAACCTGGAACCTTGGAATACACGGGGGACTGCTCCCAGGTGCACTCGACCGCTAGGCCACCTGGGGGCGCCTTAGGCTGTTTTGTGGTGGTTGCAGGCCTAAGTAAAGGAGACAGTGAGCAGAAGCAACTAAGAGGGCACTTGGGGCGGGGTGGGGGAATTGCACAGAACTTTCCCGGCTCCCTGCCTCCATCCTTCTATTTCTCCTCTCACCTCCTCACTGCCCAAGGCTGCTTTGCCTTGTGAAGGGGTTTTCTTACCTCTGGGTAACCAAACCGTCAAGGTCTGAAGGCTGAAGTTCGGGGGAAATGGGACCCCGAGAGAGACTGGCAGAGGGATGCAAAGAAGTTCTTTTTACCCTCACATCAGCCCCCCACAGGGCTGAGTGTCTCTCTCAGACCCCTGGCTGTGTGACCTTGGGCAAGTGTCTTTCCCTCTCTGAGCTGCAACTTCCTCATCTATGAAATGGGGAGAATAATAGTGCTGTCTCAAGTGGAGAGTCCTAGGAAGATTCAGTTAAAAAAAAAGGGGGTAACCATGAGGCCGAGCACATAACAGGTGCTCCATACATGGCGGTTTTTATTTGGCCCGAGTCCCTTCAGCGGCAGGGCAGGGTTCTGACCTGACTCCAACATAGATAGGGATTCTCATCCTTGACAGCACCCCTGCGTACACAGTGAACCAGACCCTGTCACCCAGCCCTCACTATGCTGAACCATCACGAGGTAATTCAAACTCTACAGCTACAGCCCATGTTCACCATCTCTATGCACTGGGCCTGCTCCTCGTCCCTCCACAAATAAAGAGCATCGACGCTCCAACAATTATAGTGACTATGGGTGAGGTCCCACCTGGAATACTGGGCAAGCAGAGACCTCATGGGCAGTCCACTACCTCAACCTCTGGGGTGTGTCGGGAGCAGGAAATGACGCTGGAGAAAGGTTTCCCAAGGCACACCTAGCAAGTCAGTGAGTGGAAAAATGGTCATTTCACTGGCTGATCCATCTGGCTCTATTCCCAGTTGCCCACAACAAGTCATTACTCAGGCAGAGACACACTGAAAGCACCAGACTCTTCCTACAGAGGTGTTCTTATCATGTCTGCTTTCCCCCCAACCTGGTCCACATGGTGCCAGTAGGGTTCTGTTCCAGGACACCACCTGTGTTGTCCCAGTCGGTCATACATCATGAATAACATTTCTGCTAATGATGGTCCCCAGCGGGCTCTACCCCACAGTCGGGATGTGTAGGAGGCTCTATCATTAACGTGTGTATAGCACTCTGATGTTCACCCAACAAGGGCATCACTTAGAGACCTGCTGGAGCAGTGGTTGTGCACAGTCCACATACATCTCAAGGTCCTGGGTTTGCCTCCTGGAGCGGGGGTGGGGTGGGGATGGAGGGAACAACCAAGATAAACAACTAAATACAATAAATAAATGCTTCCTTCCTCTCTCTTCCTGCCTGCCTGCTCAACTTCATTCCTGCCAGCACCTTTCGTTAAAAAGAAAAAAAAAAAAAAAAAGCATGCTGTAGAAGAAAGAGTTTAGACAAAATCCCAGTTCTCCGTAATGCAAAATATGTGTCCCATCATGAATTTATATCGCAGTGTCTCATCTGCTCCCCTAGGAGACATTTGCAATATCTAGAGACGTTTTTTTGGTGGACAGGATTTGGACGGGGGCGTGCTTTTGGCAAGGAGTAAAGCAAGGAGGGTGGAGTCGGTTCCACAGAGTGACCCGCCCCAGGTCACGGTGTCAAGTGGGCAGAACCCATGGCTAGCCCCCACATCCAGTATCAGCCCTCCCCCCAAATTTTCTTCAGAAAATCACCATTTGCTCCTTCCCTTCCCCGCCTCTCTGTGCTGGTCCCGCCCCCTCGTAAGTTTCCCTTAGCCCCGCCCACAGCTTGTCAATTTCTTTAAAAAATTTTATTTCTTTATAAAGGCAAGGTGTAGGCAGGAAGAGAGAGGAGGAAGAAGCAATTTATTTTATTTAGTTCCTCATTTTGGTTGTTCCCCGGGGCCCCAGGTCTCGAACCTGGGTCCTCGAGACGGTTGTAGACTAACTTGGATGGCTTTATCAGCTGTGATATCAGAGCGCGACTGCATTTCTTAATTAATTCTTGCTGACAATGTCTTCTGATACCTGGGGGACCAGCTCAGTCCCGCCAGGGCCTTGACCCACCGGGAACACACTTCCTCAGCTCCATCACGACAGCCATGAATTTGGGGGGGCGTGGGAGAGGGAGTAAAGAGAGAAAGGCAGCGAACAGCAGGGCACTTGGTGGGGTTGGAGGGCGAGACGTTGGTGTCCACTGGGGTGAGGGCTGCTTTAGGGGAGTCGGGTGGCCCCCAGCTCCTGGGCCCCACGTCACAACCAGTCTTAGACGGACTCACGAGAACTTGGGGGGTTTTTCGTGGGTCCCCGCCCTGGGTGGTTGGGGGAAGGGAAGGCTCCCAGGCGCAGAAGGCGCGGGGCTGGAGCCAGGGATGAAAGCCCAGGTGGTGGGGTCGGGTGAGACCAACAGAATGGGGGGCTGTTTATTAGCTCTAATCGCTGGCTCGGGGCTGAATTAGACCAAATGACCGCAGCCGGCCCTAGAGGGCCGACGGACTCCGGGTATTGTCTGCGGCAGCTAGCTCGCAGCGCCAGGGAGGGGGCGGGGGGCAGAGGGGCACCGCCGCTCTTCAGTGGCGCCCCCCAATTAGTCAGGCAGGGAGGCGGGAGAGTCACGACCTGGCCCCACCTCTCAGAACTGTGCAGAGTGCCAATGAATTCAGCTCCACGAAAGCCAATTAAAGACGGAGTTGGGGGCGGGGGGGTGTAGGGGGAGGGGCAGGGGGGAAACATGTGTGCCCGGGACCGGAGAGGAGCGGGAGGAGGAGGGAAGAATGAGTGGGGAGAGGGGCCCTACGAAGATCGAGCGAGCCAGGATAAAGGGAACTGGGGCCCCCAGACCATTCCTGGGGCATCTTGAAAACCCCCACTCAAACACGGAGTGGGCAGCGTTCCGTCCTTGGACTTGCCTGTCTCTCCCTCCAGCCTGATTTGGAAGACGGGGACCCTGGGGGTGGGGGCAGCGACAGGGCTCCTTTGGGATAAAACACACCGAGGGGCCACTCTAAGAATCACCCCCGCATACCTCACGCCACCCCCCACTCCCCACGCTCTCCCTGCCCCGTCCCTTTGCCTTCTAGGAGCAGGCTGAGCTGGCGACTGCTCAGGGGGTCTCCTCGAGGTTCCCGGTGGGCAGGTGCGGGTGGGAGGGTGGGAAGGACCCTCCCAAGAAGGAAGCGGGCCAAGCCTCCCGGAAGCCCTTAGGGGTTGGTGCAGGGCGCTCTGGGGAGTCCTCCTAACCCGGGCGCCCCCTCTCCTCTCTGAAGCCCCCTTTTTCTCCAGGAGCGTTCTCCCCTGCTGAGTCCCCCCTCTCCCTTCCCCCTCTCTCTATAAGCCCCCTTTCCCACTCTGAGTTCCCTTTGCTCCCCGTCATCTCCTCTAGGGCCCCTCCCCATCTGAGCCCCTTCTCCTGGGGCCTGCGTGGGAACAAGCTGCAGCAGGGTGGCCTGTCAATACTTTGAGGGTGAGACGGGGTGGGGGCCGCCACGGGGGACCCCTCTGTGACTGTCAGTCGAGGCTGGGCTCTCCTAGAGGTTCAGGGTGTGGGCGCGTACTCCTGTGTGCGCGTGCGCGCGCATCAACCGCTGCCATGGAAACGCCACGCCCAGAAGTTGCGTCAGCACAAAGGCACCGCCCTTTTCGTGCGGAACCCTGAGCCGGGTGGACCCAGAGAGAGACTTAATGACAGACTTGTGGAGAGAGACAAAGACGCGAGGGAAAAGCTAGGAGACTCCGGGACTGGGGAGTGACAGGGAGAGAGGAGAGGGGAGGCCAGCCTGGCTCTCACGCCAAAGAGCGGTCCCCATTCGGGGCTTGAGTGTGCAGACGCACGGGCACGCGTGTGCATATTTGCGCACGCATGCAATCAATGCACACAAGCACGCGTGCATACACGCATATGCATGTGGCCTTGCATGTGCATGCATGCACGTGTGTACGCGTGTCCGCGCGTGCACAGACCTGCCTGTATGTGCGTGTACCCGCAGCCCCTCCACCCATGCTGGGGCACGTACCCTGGGGGTTGGGGGCTGTAAATGTCTGCTCTCTCCCTAGCTCACCTGGGGAGGGGGCGTGGCATCTCATGATGGTTTCAACTTGCATTTCTCGCATCTCTGCGTGTGCACATTGAAGGTTTACATGGTCACGGTGGAGGGGAAAGCTCCCCCTACCCCTCCCGATTCTTCTTGGGTCTAACTCATGGCAGCCAGACTAGGAGGAGAAAATCAAATGGTGGAGAATCTACCTAGATGTGGATTCTGGAGGTAATGGGACAACGTGGGGTATGAGTCCTGAGCTAAGGAAGGGGACAGGGACCAGGGTGGTCCAGGAGAGAAGAGGGGGACTCATGTGATGAAACCCAAATGGTCTGTGAGTAGACATTTGTCCTGTCATATGGATAGTTTCTTTGGTAGAAAGGTTATTTCTGGAGATGCCACCTAAAACTGGGTAAGACCCCCCAATTTTCATTCTTCTAGGCCGTTAAGAGATTGTACAAGTGTTCCGTGAGGCTACAGGACTCCAAGTGGCCTCAGCTCAGCATGATCCCCTTGCCACCGTGGTCTGTCACGGGCAGGCCTGTTCTGAGTAACTTCATGGCTCTGTGTGTGTGTGTGCGTGTGTGTGTGCGTGTGCGTGCGTGTGTGTTTAAAGAAAGTTCAGGCAGGAATGAAGGCAAGCAGGTAGGCAGGAAAAGAGAGGAGGAGGAAGAACTAATTTATTTTATTTAGTTGTTCATCCTGGTTGTTCCCACCAGGATGGGGACTCGATTGTTGTCCTGGGGATGTATGTGGACTGCGCTCAGCCTGGGGCGGCAGTCCCAATCGCTACTCCAAAAGGGCACCCCCTGGGATGTCTTTTATCTCTGAATCTGGATTCTGTGCTGTGACCTCAGACACTTCTCCCCAGTGACTGTCTCTGCCCTGCAGACTGGTTTGGGGCTCTGGGGACACACTGATATGATGGGCATGTATGAGAGGCCTGGAGCCATCTTCCCAGCAAGTGCCCAACAGCAGAAGGATCACCCCGAGTGTGGCTCTGGGGTGACCTTGAGTGGGAGCATGCAGCAGGGGTTAGGAGAGGAGAGCATGACAGTTGCATCTCCCTCTGCCTGGTGGAGCAGCGGTTAGGTCAGTCACCTCTGAGGAGCACAGGCCATATCCCTCTGGGTTTGAGTCTTGGGTCCTGGAGGAAACAACCAGTGTGAACAACTAAATAAACATAAAAGATGTTTCTTCTTCTCTCTTCCTGCCTTCATTCCTGCCTGCACCATTTCTTAAAAAAAAAGGCAGCCAGCCCTCAGACAAGGGGAAGGAAGACCAAACATGGGCTCAGGTGGGGATGCAGGGGGACCCCCAGAATCTGTGTCCCTTGGGTGCCAGGCATGGGGCTAGGACCTGGGCCCAGGGTAGGACAAGACAGGGGAAGCCCCTGTTCTCCAGGGGTGCTGACGCCCAGCAGGAAAGGGGATTGACATTGACAAGAAACATAATAGAGACCTGGGTGCCCAGTGCCCAGTGGGGGTGCCCTCTTCAGATGGGTCGTGAACCCGCATTCTGCCCTAAGTCTACACCCAAACATAGGAGTGCACACATCCACACAAAAACATGGGCACAGGCGACTCCTGGGGGCTCAGCAGTCAGACCTGCAGTCTCCCGCAATCCACATCCCTCCCAAGGACCCAGGTTCCATCCTGGGGCTCGGGGAGCAACCAAGATGAACAAGAAAAGAAAACAAATGAAGTGCTTCCTCGTCCTCTCTCTTCCTGCCTGCTCGCCTTCATTCCCGCCTGCCCTCGGCCTGAGAAAACAAGTAAGAGCATGCACCGTGGTCAGAGCAATGTTATTCATAATCGCCCCCAAACTTAAGCAACCCGGTGACCATCGATGGAATAACAGATCCGCACAGTGTGTCTGTCCACACACTGGATATGACTCAGCCGCACACCGCACGGACGCCCGGCCACTCGTGCCCACCTGGAGGGACCCTGACCCCACCACACTCAGGGAGAGAAGCTGGACACGCCGGCCCCACCGGGTATGAGTTGGGGACAGGACACGTGCAGAACAGGGGACCCCGCAGACGGAGGGGGCCTGGGAGATGGGAAGTGACAGCTATTGGGGACGGAATTTTCTTTTGTGGGGGAATAAAATGTTCTAGATCAGATGGTAACCATGGTTGCCGATAATGAGGTTTGGGGCAGCCTGTCTCAAGATGTTCCTCCTGGGCCCGCGGATTATTTCCAGCTAAACTCACTCAAGGTCAGAAAGACTCAGGAAGAGCTTGTGACCTTCCTCCCCTGCCCAAGGGACCCGCGCAGGAGCCTGTTCCAGGATGTGGCTGCCATCAGAGCTGCGTGCACTCAGGGCGTCACTCAGTCACATTTCTTGGTCCAGGACGAAGGGGTCCCCACAGGCTCCCACACACAGCCCGTGCAGGGGACCCCACCGTCCAGGGGCGGCTGGAGACACGCAGTGACAGTTACACGAGAAATAGACCACACATGCCTTTCTCTGGCTCTTATCTCGAAGACCGGGAACAGCAAATGTTGATGAGGATGTGGAGAAAATAAACAAAGGACATTAGCAAGCTTTCCTCGCCCTTCCGTCCTCTCCCTCCTTTCCTCCCTTCCTCCTTCCTCCCTTCCTTCCCCTTCCTCCCCTTCCTTCCTTCCTTCATTCATTCCTTCCCCTTCCTCCCCTTCCTTCCTTCCTTCCTTCCTTCCTTCCTTCCTTCCTTCCCTCTCCTTCCTCCCCTTCCTTCCTCCTTCCTTCCTTCCCCTTCCTTTCTTCCTTCCTTCCTTCCTTCCTTCCTTCCTTCCTTCCCCTTCCTTCCTCTATACCTCCTATCATCATATTTCTGCCAAGAGACCAGTGGGGTACAAAGGAATACGGTATCTTTCTGATGGAGCCTCCCAGCCACCCCAGGATGGGCAGGAACGCAGGGTTAAGCTCACTCACGGGAGACACGCTGACATCATAGGCCCACTCAGAACTCATCACTTGTGTGACATCCTTCCCCAAAGTGCATGACCTCCATCTACTTATGAGCAAACATCAGGCAAACCCAAATGGGGGCCACCCTACGAACCTCTGACCAGGCCCCCTTCCAGGGGACCAAGGTAACGGATGACAAGACTGGAGGAGACTAATTCATGTGGGATCCTGGACTAGAAACCTCTTAAAATTTCAAAGCACACATTTAATAATGATCAGATTAATAATTTAACCATCTGAATCCCCTTCTGAGGAAATAGGGGTGAAATTTGATTACCACCTGTTGAATTGAGGTAGGACATTAAGAAGACAATGCGTGGCATTCATCAGGTCTCTAAATTTCATTGAGCTAGAATAACATGTAACTGTATAAATTTAAGGTGGCAACTTGTGGATTCCATACAATTATATCTTGCAGTATTTCCCCCAAGGAATTAGGTGTCTCATCATACCCCTGTTGAGTCACATAGTATCCACTTCCTCTGGATGGTGAGAACAATGAACAGCTGGTCTCTTCACAACTCTGAAGATGAGGATAGGGTTTTGTCATCTTTAATCTCCATGCTATGCTTAGAACTTTTTTCTTTATTTCCTGCTGCCCCACCCCTTCCTTTTTCTTTTTTTTCTTTAAAGGAAAGGTGCAGCAGGAATGAAGGCGAGCAGGCAGGCAGAAAGAGAGGGGACAAAGAAGCATTTATTTTATTTAGTTGTTCACACTTGTCATTTCCTCCTCACCCAGGACCCAAACCCAGGCGGTGTGGCCTGCGCTCCTTCTGAGGTGATTGACCCAACCACTGCTCCACCGGGGGGGGGGCGCCTCTTTGTTCATTTAATGAGAACATCCTCTAATCATTTTACATCAGCACAGAAAGAGCTTCTTTTTCCCTTCCTTCCTTCCTTCTTTCCTTCCTCCCTTCCCCCCACTTCTCTCTCTGTCTCTCTCTCTGTCTCTTTGTCTCTGTCTCTCTCTGTCTCTCTCTCTTTCTTTTTTAAAGAAAGATGCAAGCAGGAATGAAGGCAAGTAGTCAGGCAGGAAGAAAGAGGAGGAGGAAATATTTCCATCAGTTTCCATTCAGTTGTTCATCTTCACTGTTGTCCCTGGTCCCGGGTCTCCAACCTGGGTCCTTGGAATGTATGTGGACTGCATTCAGTGGCCTTATCTGCCAGGCTACCAGAGTGTGCTGACTTTCTTTTTCTTTTCCTTTTTTAAAAAGAACTGTTTAGATAAAGGAAGCGGACGGGAATAAAGGCAAGCAGGCAGGCAGGCAGGCAGGAAGAGAAAAGAAGCCTCGTCCATCCATATAGCTGTTTGTATTGGTTGTTTTCCCAGGTCCTTGGCGTTTTACATGAACTACACCACCCAGAGCCTCAGACTTAACCCCTGAGCCTGCAGGGCACGATGAGAATGAACTTTCTTCAGATCGAGTGATGAGAGAGAGAGAGAGAGAGAGAGAGAGAGAGAGAGAGAGAGAGAGAGAGAGAGAGAGGTGGAAGTGTCTTTGATAACCTGATTATGAAAGTGAATTAGATGCTTAGCCAAATACATCCACACTAGGAGGTGCTGGGTGTGGGCACTGGAAGCTGGCTACGCCTGCCCAGTTGGAGGGCTGGGATTTCCCCCCCAGAGTCTCAAGTCCATGAGCTTCTATGACATAGTAGAGGGACGCTCATTGTCCAGAGGACCAGGGACCTCCCCATTTGAGTCGTCAGTTCGTGACCAGCTGCAAAGGGTTACCTGTAGCTTTCAGGCATCTCGGGGTGGCCTGCAGAAAAAGCAGTTGGCCTCCGTAATTGGTCCTGGGGGCACAGAGAGGGTCTCCCAGCAGAGCCAATCAGATTCAGGGCCTGCTGTCAGGGTCCGGATGATAGGAGTCATTTTATGTTTTCCCAACCTGGTACCCATGTCTCAGAAACGCAGAGGCTGAGAGCCGGACCCCCAATCATTGTCCTTGCTTTAATCGACAGATGTCCATATGTCTCCCCATCCTTTCTCAGAGGAGACCCGTGACATTCTCAGGCTCTGCTGCTCAATCATCTCGCCGATGACTCATTTGTCATTCCTATTCTAATAACAGTTCTACGCACAGAGACATTTCCTTCCATTCCCTCCCACACTTTCCCCTCACCCCAGCCCCCTACAGGAAAAGAACTCCACCGTTTCGTTGTGTGCTCCTGAGGAAGTAACTCCATCTCTGGAGTCACTTTACCTCACTGTAGCTCAAATGATTTTTTTTTTTTTAAAGGACAGGTGTGGGTAGGAATGAAGGTGAGCAGACAGAGAGACAGAGAGAGGAAGAAGCATTTTATTTATTGTATTTAGTTGTTCATCTTGATTGTTTCCCCAGCCCTGAGACTTGAACCTGGGTCCTTGGGATGGATGTGGACTGTGCTCAGCCAGAGGCAGAGGACTTAACTTCTACTCCATCTGGGCAGACCAGGAAGAAGTATATTTTTTTAAAGGAAAGGTGCAGGCAGGAATGAAGGTGACTAGGCAGGCAGGCAGGCAGGAAGAGAGAGGAGGAAGAAGCATTTTGTTTTATTATGTAGTTTTCCTCATGGGTTGTCTCCCCCCGCCCCCCGCCTCCACGGCGTCCCACCTGGGATGTGAACCTAGATCCTTGGGATGTACGTGGACTGTGCTCCTTTGGAGGCAGCAGACCTAACATTTAGTCCACCAGGGCATGCCAAGAAGAAACACTTAAAAAAAAATTTTTATTGTAGTAATTATTCTACACATTAAAATAATTTCCTATGTATAGGTTCCCCATTTCTTGAATATATTTCAACACACCCTTCCCTCCACCACATCACCAAGTGTTAAAAAGAAGTTTCTTAAAAAATTTTTACAGGATCTTTTTAATGAAAATCTGGTAAGTCTGCATATATCCGTGAATGACATCGGGGCACTAACTATAAAGGGGCTGAGTACTCCAGCATGTGCCCTGGGAAGGAGAGCTGAGTATCGAAGGAAGGAACATGTTGGAAAGATGGAGCCTCTCCCTAAGGTCGGGATTCTTGTCATCAGGAGAAGGTGAAGCTGTTGTCCATTGGTAGTGAAGGAAGTCACTGTGCTGTCTGGGGCCAGGACTGGTTCATGGAAAGCACACAGAAGCTGGCAGGCAAGAAAGGACACTTCCACCGGGTTGTTGGTGAGCTGTGCTGATGAACAAGGACTGGAAGCCAGAAACTGTGCTGGAGGATTTCATTTGACCAAGGCTGGCAGACGACACCCACTGAGGTGTATTTGCTGTCTTACTGTTTTTCTGCGTGGTTTCTTTATGCTTTATAGAGCATCCTTTAATATTTTTTGCAAAGCTGGTCCTGTGGTGATGAACTCCTTTAACTTCTGCTTGTTGGAAAAGATTTTCATCATTCCTTCAGCTCTGGATGATAATCTTGCTGGATATAGCATCCTTGGTTGAAACCCCTTTTCTTTCAGCGCTTTGACCATGTTATGCCATTCCCAAGAAGAAGCATTTTTAAGGAAAGTAGAAAGGAAAAGGAGATGGAAGCACTTTTATTTGTTTATTGGGGTTGTTCCCCCACCCCACTCCCACCCCCAGTCCTGGGACTTGAACCCGGGTCCTCGAGTTTTACATGGTCCACACCCCAGCTGCCAACTTAGCATCAGAGCCACCAGGGCATGTCAAGAACCAATATAATTTTAGAGAACGCTGAATATTCCAAAGGAAACTAGAGCGCTTTGACAACTGTCTAGAGGCGTTTGGGCAGACATTTCTAATGCGGTGACTTTTGAGATAAGGCCAATGATCAGGAGTCAGTCAGGTGGCCTTCTGGGACTAGGAACCAGCAAGTGCACCGACCCCCAGGAATGGAGAAATGCAGGGGTCCCAGTTGCAAAACAGGGTCCCAACAGAGGTCTAATTCTCCAACCCTTGAATGGAGACAGGCTGGTGGCGGCTTCCACCCAGAGGACACGGTGGAGCTGATGCTGTATGACTTCCAGGACGAGGTCATAAGAGGACAGCAGCTTCTCTGGCTCCCTGAGCCCTGAGGCGCTGGTTGGAGGCGTGATCACTGGAGGCCGCCATGTTATAGGGAACACCAGTGACCTGAGGAAGCAGCCTTTGAGTCTCCTCACCAAGGTCCCAAATTCCTGCCTCCTCTGAGCCCATGATCATCATAAATGGCTCCTGTTTTGGGCTTGGGGTCACTTGCCACACCACCATGGCTCATGTGGAAAGAGGACTGAGGAGGTTAATGTGTCTGGAGCAGAGGGAGGGTGGGAAGGTGTCCTGGCAGGCAGGGGTGGGGTGCGATGAGAAGGGAAGGCTCCCCGGGCTGGCTGCTCGCTCCGGCTCTCAGCCAAGTGGCCCTGCTCATAAGGCCACTGCCTCCTAGTACACGGGCCCCCTGAAGGTCCAGCTGTGGGCGGCGATGTGGGCTGAAGCCCCCTGGGACCCCTGCCCCAACTTCTGGTGTCACTAAGCCCAAAGCCCTGTCTCCACCCTCTGCCCCCTTGCTTTTCCATCCCTGGTCCCGGTTTGACTTTTTCTGCTTCTCTCTGAACATAACATGGGCTTCTGCTCTCTCGTGTCTCTCTGGGGCGTGGGGGGTTCTAGCTCTTGATGAGTCTCTCTGACTGTCCTCTCTCTCCTTCCTGTCTGTCTGTCTCTTTCTCCCTCTCCCTGTCTCTCTTTTCTTCCCTCCCTCCCTCTCCCTCTCTGTGTCCCAGGCCTCTGTGACTCTCTCCCCAAATTCTCTTCTCTCTGCCTCCCTCCCCAACTCCCCGCTCCAAGCTGGGGACTCTGAGTTGGGAGGAGGACCCCCTTGACAGCAGGTGATCTGATAACCTGACACCCTGGGGATTAACTGCTCTGTCTGGGGCGCCCCTGCAGCCCCAAGGGATTTGATGCCTGACTTTTCCACTCTGCCCTGATTAAATCCCCACTTCACCAGCCCAGGACGTCCTCGGGGTCACCAGACAGCACCTGCCTGGGGTGTCTCCTGCCTGTTTCGAGGAGACACCAAAATGTGTGACATTTCTGTGTCTGGTCCTCAGACTGTTTTTTAAACTTTTTTCTTTTTTGAAGACTCACAGGAAGTTGCCAAAATAGCAAAGATGTCCCCCGCTCAGCTTCTCCCAGCGGTGACACGTTGCATAACTCGGTGGCTCATTCAAAGACCAGGAAATCGACTTTGGTTCTTCACGGTAAAGCTGACCACGGCCTGTCGTCTCCCAACTGCTGTTCCGCCCCCTCCTCCACCCTGGGTCTCAAACCGGCCCCTAAATTGCACCTGAGCCACAGGCGGGGGCTCCTAATCTCCCAATTTTTATTTTCCTAAGGACAGGTGCAGGCAAGGAACGAAGGCGAGCACGCAGGCAGAGAGAGGAGGAAGAAGCACTGACCTATTTAATTTAGTTGGTCATCTTGGCTGTCCCCAAGCCGCAACGGGGACTCGAACCTGGGTCCTTAGGACGGACTTGGCCCGCACTAGGCTGGAGGCGGCGAACGACCGCTCCTCCACCAGGGGGCGCCCACAAGTCTCACTTACGCACCCCACCCTCTGGCAAACACTCCTGAGTGTGCGCGCGCACACGCACACACACACACACACACACACACACACACACACGCACACTCCTGAAGCCACACACGTGCACCCCAGGGGTGCAGGTACACAGATGCGCGCACACGGATTCCAACGTCTACACAAAAGTGCACGCGCTCACGCCCATCGCCAGCGACGCCCCTGCACACGTGGGGCCCAACCCCACCCGCTCCCCCGGGATGCGGGGAGCTCACCCCAGCTCGCACCTGGACAGGTGTGTGCACGCACGCACGTACGCATGCTCATGGGCAGAACCTTGTCCATATACTAACCTGTGCTGGAAAATTCCACCAGCAAATTATGATTAATATCAGCTGTGCCCCCGCACTTCCTAAGTCGCATTGGTCACCATGGTTTCAGGGAATTTGAAGGTGTCTCTCTCTCTCTCTCCCCTCTCTCCTCTCCTTCCTCTCTCTCCTCTCTCTCCTATTCCCCATTTCCTACCTTGGTAGAAGCTTTTTCTGGCTTTGGATTAATAGAAGTAAAAATCGATTCCAAGTTCTGGAAGGGAGAGAAAAGAGAGCTCGGAGGCCTCACAGCACCCCCCGCCCACCTTGTTCTTATTCTCCTGTTGGAGAAGGGGGTTCCCAGTGGTGGGCTTTAGGACTGGCCTACTAGGCCCTGTAGCAGAAGCTCCACCATTAAGCCCCCTTACCCCGCGATCCCTGCCTGTCCCCGTGCAGAGTTTTTGCCCCAAGTTCCTGACCCTCAACCTCCCACCCAATTCCCACCTGACCTCTCCCTCCTCTGCTACACGCCCCACTAAGAGACTTCAGTGCAAGCAAACCCTCCCGGATAAACCTACCCCTCATCAGACCTCATCACCCTTCATTCTGGATGAGAATCTTGGAAGCTCCCTCCACACTTTCCCTGATCCCAACCCAAATTCTACCTCCCCACCCAACCTTAGTCCCAGCCAACATCAGAATCAGTAATATCTCCAACCTGGATCCCCTTGCGTTACTCTACTACACACTAGCTGGGTTTCAGTGCCGAAAATTCGCTATGTGTCCTCCTGCCACAGGGCCTTTGCACATGCCCTGGCCACCCCAGCAACACTCCTTCCTCTCTGTCTCTCTTGGTGGTGTCAGTGCATCCTGCAGTCTTAGCTCTGATGTCCTCTGCAGGGGAGCCTTCCCTGTCACCTGCTATGTGGTCGTTCATGACATCCTCTAGTTTTTCTGGTTTACTGTCTCTCTCACTTTCTAGATGATAAACTCTGTGAGGGCTGGCATGCTTGTGTCTCTCCTTTATCCAACACACAGCAAGCGTTCAGTGTCTATCGACCGAATGAATGAATGAGGGAACTTTCAACCCTAAATTCAAGCCAACAAAAAAAGATGAGACTGGTAGAGGGACTCTGGTTTTGGGTGTCATTGGATCTCAAAGAAGAAAGTGATCTGACTCATGGTAAATGGGGTTCCATGCACAGTGAGCGTCTATTTGGCAGAAACGAAACTTCTCAAGGTGTCTTACCCTTTAGAAAAAGCTCTGGCAGGATGTGTTCCCCACTGTCAACAGAAATTTGTATAGAATTGGGGATGAATTTTGCAAGATGCGTTTTCAAAGTGCGTTGTTATTGAGTTTGCAATGATCATCATCCATGCAGGCTTAGGTAGCAGAAAGCTGTTATTTGACAAACTCTTTCGGTGGTGTGCCCTGGTGCAGCAGTGGTTAAGTCAGTCGCCACTGAAGGAGCACAGGCCACATATCCCTGGGTTCGTGTCCCAGGTGAGGGGGAAGCAAACAGTGTGAGCCACTAAATAACAATAAAATAAAGATGCTTCTTCCTCCTCTCTCTTTCTGCCTGCCTGCTCACCTGCTCACCTTCATTCCTGCCTGTGCCTTTCCTTCAAAAAGAGGGGTGGGTCTTGTGTGTTGTGTTTGGCGGAAGATGGGTCTGTGATGTGGCCTTGAACCCTGTCCACAGATCAAGTTTTCCCAGCATGCCACTGTTGAGTTTGGGTGCCAGGTGAGTCTTGCCAGTGTGTCCTTGTGGCATATTGAACAGCACCCTGGCCTCTACCAGTATGGGTGAGTAGCACCAACAAAAATGATTCCAGGCTTTGACAAAAGTCCCCCTGAAAGCGAAAAAAAAAAACCAAAAAAATCCCACCCACACGATTACAACTCTTGCAGACACAATGGACTACAATTTTCCAAGACCTTCCATCCACACAGGCGTCCCAGTTTCCCGGGTCCCTCAGAGCTGCACAGAGATCTGAGAAACTCTGTCAGGGACGTGAGTGACAGGGATTATCAGCGGGATCTCATCCCCAGCCCTTCACCTGCTGGGGGTGGGAGCGGGGCTCTCGGCAGCTGGCCTGAGCAGAAACTTGAGAACCTGAGCCCCTGTCCCCCGAGTTCATGATAGAGGCTGGGTGGGCAGACACAGCCCACAGCCGATGAGCCCCTGAGCAGTGCTGGTCAGACACAGCTGAAATCAGAGATGCTTAGAAAGTGCCTTCAGACACCTGGGTGTCTCTCAGCCCTCAGTAGCTAGTCTTCCATCTCTGAATTAAGGATGCTCCAGTTATCATCATTTTTAAATCCAGGCCTGATCCAGTCATGTCCTGATGGAGGAGCAGTTGGGCACAGTCCGCGTCCATCCAAAGACCCCAGGTTCTCACATCCTGGGACTGGGGGAAAAACCAAGATGAACAACTAAATAAAATAATAAATGCTTCCTCCTCCTCTCTCCCTGCCTCTGCTCATCTTCATTCCTGGCTGCACCTTTTCTTTGAAATCAAAAAATCAAAAAATCAGTGGTCCTTATGCAGGGGTGATTCTCCTTTCCAGGGGACAGTGGGCATCATCTAGGAATATTTGTAGTTGTTACAACATATTCAGGGAAGGGTACTCCTGGCCTCAAGGGAGTGGGGGCCATAGGTGCTATTTTCTTTCCTACAATGCACAGGAGGCACCCCACCCCCCACCACACCTGCCAGAAAAGGATCTGGTCCCATTGAAGTTGAGACTCAAAGACTAATACAAATCCTCCAAATCAGCATAATTCGCGGTGCATCCATATTTACCAGTCTTACCCTCTGTGGTCCCATTGAGTCCTCACACCGCCCAGAAGTGCTAAAGACTGGCCACATTTTCCAGATGAGGAAGACCAGAGAGGGAAAGCAAGCAAGGAAGCATCACACAGCAAGTGCCTGGATCAGAGAGAGCCCACCTGTACCACCAGGAAGAGCTGGCACTCTCAAAGCATCGCTACAGCCCATCCCCTGGATGGTTTCCATACACAGCTGGGAGGTCCTGTTGGTTGCCATGATGCCACATCTGGACTGGAGCAGGTGTTGAACGAATGAAGTTCTCCCTAAGTATCAAAAGAATGAGATTCAGGAGACTTCCACGGACTAGCAAAAGCTCAAATCATCCAGCAAACAATTTCTCTGCTCTCTTCCAAAGTCACGAAAGGCAAAGAAAGCCAGCTCAGATGGGGACAGGAAATGCAAGGGGAGGGCCTGATTGCACCCCAGATGGGAAGTGAAAGGAGCTATGATAAAGGTAACTCAGGACGCTGGTGAAATTGGAGTCAGGATGGCACTTCAAATAGCGACCTCAATGCATCGCTCAATGTCATACATTCGTGGTCTCCTGAGGCTGTAAACACAGCAGCCTCTTTTCTCAGAGGGGCTGAGTCTTTGAAGGGGGGGGGCGCTGTATAGAGTCACCTTAGCAATGGATGAAGTGGGACCCAAAAGTTAATTCAGGGTACAGTCCTCACAACTCTTGAGATTCTTCTCAAAATAAAAAAGTGAAAAATCCAAAGGAATGCCTTCCTGAAAACACAGATAATGGGATCGGTCCCCAGGGATTTATGTTGACTAAAAGGGAAAGAAAAAAAAAAAAAAAAAGCCATGTTCCTATTGAAACAACTTGGTAACTGATCGATTGGGTTTTGCTGTGTGTTCTCTTTCTCTCTCTCTCTCGCTCTCTCTCTCTCTTCAAGTAAAGGTGCAGGGGTGCAGGGAGGAAAGAAGGTGAGTAGGAAGGAGGAAGAAGCATCTTTATTTTATTTTTATTTAATTGTTCACACTCCCCCCATATCCGGAACTTGCTCCTTCAGAGGCGATTGACCTAACTGCTGTTCCACCAAAATATGCCCTGTTATGTTATTTCTTACAATAGCATAAGAATCTACAACTATCTCCAGATGTAAAGCTACATTAAAAGTCTATAATACTAACTAAAACTCGGGGGTCTCGGCATGCTCTGGTGTAGCAGAAATTGGGTCCGCTGCCTCTGATCAAGTGTAGTCCACATACATCCCAAGGACCCAGGCTTGTGTCCCAGGGGTGGGGGAGCAACCAAGATAAACAACTAAATAAAAATAAATAAAGTACTTAAAAAAAAATAGAGGGGGACTCTTATTATGTCCCAAGCACCCATTTTACATGTGAGTGTAGGAAAAAATGCTCACTGAAATCTAATAGAAAGATTTTGTGACCTTGTCCATTTTGCAGATGAAATCTTTTGCCCAAGAGAAAGTGTATCGGAATTTTTAGTTGGAATAATATTCAAAGGCTTACACAAGATCACCTAAGGTGACAATCATCGAAGGAAGGGCTCATTGTAATCATAACCCATGTCATTGCTTGAGTATTAACTCTGCCTGACACTGTTTAAGGGCGCTCCCTGCATTAACTCATGCAGGGTGACGTTCCAGGGAGGTTAACGCTATTAGCAGCCTCTTCACAGTTGAGCCAGATGAGGCCTGGTCTTTATCCAGAGGGTAATAGGGAGCAACAGAAGAGGTTAGAGCAGAAGCATGGTCAACTTCGCTGATGTCAAAACGGGCGGGGTTTTTTTGTTCCCACACCAATTCCCAGACACCAATTGGTATCCTCCAGTTTAACTCGACTCTGAGATGATCTCAGATGGCTCAGGTTAAGGGCTCCCCTTCTGCAAGACTGCCAGTCAGAAATCCAGCTGCAGCGCCCCTGGGGGAGTAAGGGTTGGACACAGCCCAGTACATCCCAAGGTCCTTGGTTTGCATCTCAGGGCGGGCAGAACAACCAAGACCAGCAACTAAATAAAATAAAGTGTTGCTTCCTCTACTCTCTTCCTGCCTGGCTGCTCCTGGTCTCCTTCATTCCTGCTGCACTTTTCCTCGGTACAATTCATTCGCTGCGATGATGTACAGAACTCGGGAGAACAGTTTGCCGATTAGAACATTTTGCAAGGCTACGATTTAGGAACCTCCAGCAGGAAGAGCTACTTGGGGAAGGGACCCAGAGTGTCCGTGGGGGTCACCCACCTATAATTTTTCTGAACCCCTCTTTTCGGGCTATTCATAGACTATTCATTACTGATGAAATCATCACCCATTGCCTAATGAAAGACACCCATTTCATCTTTAGTGCTCATATCTTAGGAAATTCTAAGGGTATTGGAAGCTCTGTGGGTGGAAATGAACTTTCACACGAGCTACAATCGATTTTTTAAATGGTTCCGGGCTCCCCCCCCCCAAGGAAAAGTGCCCGCAGAAATGAAAGCAAGTAGGTAGGCAGGAAGAGAGGAGGAAGAAGCATTTTTATTCCTCAATTTAGTTGTTCCTTTTGGTTGTTCCTCCTGTCCTAGGGATACGAAACCGGGTGCTTGGGCTGTAGGTGGATTGTGCTTGGCTGGAGGCAGCGAACCAAATCACTAATTCACACACACACACACACACACACAATGTGTTTTAAGAGGAAGGCAGGCAGGAAGAGAGAGGAGAAAGCAGCCCACGTATTTATTTATCAGTTTACTTCGTTCCCTAGGACCCCAGGTCAGGAACCCAGAAATTGTGAAATGCAAGATTTGTGTTCTCTGTCCACCCTGTCTGCTCAAGGAGGAGTCCCCAGCATGGGGTCCATTTGTGTTGGCAGGGGGCATGACTTGGGGGCTCCAGCTGTGCCCCAGAACCTGCGGTGTGTCCCCCCCACCCGCCACGCCCGTGGATCTCCGTCCTAGGGGCTCCCGGGCGGCGGGGCTTGCAGGAGGGTGCTGCATCCTGGGGAGAACTGGGGGAGGGAAGCAGCGCTCGCCTCTCCTCCCGCCTCCCACAGAATCTCGAGACCCTTCCACTCAGCCTCCTCTCTCCAGCACTTGGCAGAGAGGACGCGCTGCAGGCGTTGCCTTGGCAACGCCGGGATGCCCAGCAACAAGTCCGGAGCTGGCGTCACGTGCCCGGCCCCGACCAATCGGAGCGCCGGCCCGGGAGCAGGGCAGCCTGGGCCAAAGTCCGCCTCCCTTCCTCCGCCTTCGCGCGCGAGCAGCTCGGAGCTAATTACCGTAATTGCGGAGGGAGAGCTCCCGGCGCCCCGAGGTGGGGGTTGGGAGTTGGGGGCTGGGGCGCCCGAGGGGCTGGGCTGCAATGGCAGACCTGGAAGTGGGACCCTCTCCTTCCTGCAGCCTCCCTGCTGCTTCCAGAAGCGCCCGGAAAGCGCTTATTAAGCGCCAACTGTGTACACTTGGTCTGGCTGGAAAATTGCGGTGGTTGGTGGGTGCGAGACTCCAAGACGCTAGCTGAGGGAAATCTCGGTTTGGGGACGCTAACCGAAAGGCTTGGTTTTTAAGATCGGGGGTCTTGGCTGCTCCCTGGTGGTGCAGCGGTTAGGCTAGTCGTCTCCGAAGGCGTGCAGGCCACAAAACCCTGGGTTTGAGTCCTGGGTCTAGGGTGGGGGTGTGGGGGTGGGGGGACGACAACCAGTGTGAACAACTAAGTAAAAAATAAATAAAATTGGGGTCTCAAAGGAACTATTCAAATCATAGTTGGCTATTGAATATCACACACACACACACACACACACACACACACACACACACACACACGGGCCATTCCATTGAGTCTCTGACTTCTGTACAAAAGTAAGGAAGGTTTTAACTGCTGAAAGGAGTGTGTAAAAGATTTAGTTCTGAGTAGGCTGGGGTTCGAATCCTGTCTCTGCCTTCTACTGCTGTGTGACTCTATGTGGCGTCCTTAACCTCTCTGTGCCTCAGGTGCCGGGTCCCTTAGAGAATAAATATGGCAGTCCCAGTATTTGTTCGTGGGAGTTGTAAATATGCATTGATAGGATGTGTGTGAAGCTTAGAGTAACCACTCAATATTAACAGCAGCTAATCCTCTTCATGGTCCCAGCTGTCGTTTGTAAGAACTTCCAAGTGTCATTTGGCTGCTCTGAGCTCACTATTTTCCACAGATCACATGAAAGTCTTGGATAAGAGGCCCCTTGTCGAATGGGATGCCACTGGGATTTGTTTCTTGGCAGGATTTAAAAATAAAAAGAGGGCAAGCCCTGGTGGAGTGGCGGTTAGTTGAACCATCTCTTAGGGAACACAGTTCACCTACATCCCAAGGAACAGGGTTTGTGTCTGGGCTTGAGGGGAATGACATATGTGAACAACTAAAAAAAAATAAAACAAAATGCTTTTTCCGTCTCTCTCCTCCTGCCTGCCTGCTCGCTTTCATTCCTGCCTGCACCTTTCCTTTAAAATTTTCTTTTAAATAAGAGAGCATGCCCTGGTGGAGGAGCGGTTGGATCCTCCGCCTCTGACAGCGCAGTTCACGTCCATCCCAAGGACCCGGGTTCGAGTCCCAGGGCCAGAAGAGGAACAACCAAGAGGAATAAAGCAGATGAACAACTAGATAAAAACAAATGCTTCTTTCTCCTCCTCTCTCTACCTGCTCCTGCTCCCCGATACGAGTACATTCTCATGTAGTGCTGAGTTTGCGATTCTGGAACTGGCTAATGTCTTAAATCCTGTCCAGTTTTTTTTGTTGTTGTTCATTATTTCATCAACAAGCACTTATGGAGCGCCTGTTACCAGGACCTGCGGAGCATCTGGCTCTTCATCCTCGTGAAGAGCACAGGCTTCACGGACCAATGTTATCAAGTGACCACAGCAAGTGGCCCAGGACCCAAGTGGACAAGACCAGTGTATCTGCTTGGACTTGGGTTTCTCCAATGCCGCTTCCCACCCCTGGGCCTTTGCACCTGCTGGTCCCTCTGCCTGAAAGTCTCTTTCCTTTCACATCTCTACACACATGGCACTGTCACACACACACACACACACACACACACACACACACACATGCACTCTGACACAGAGACATGCTCATGGACACACAGGCACACATGTACACAGATGGACATATACAATACACGTATGTACTCATACACATATGTATACACAGAGGCATACATACAAACACACTAACGGAACACACGCAATGCATGCGTGCACACACATATGCACACATGCACACACACGGAGGGAACGGTGGAGGCGCCCCCACCATCAGCGGTTCTGTGCCCGTCCCCTCCCCCATGTCAGAGGGAAGAGTTGCCAGGAGACTTGTCCCCGGAATTCTGTCAATCTCTCTGAAGTGCCTTTGAAAGCTGGAAAGGAAGAACACGGTGTTCCGTGTTCGTTCAAGGACCTTCCAGGACCCAGGGAGGGAGAGAAAATGAAGCTTCAAGAAATTTGGTGTCCTCCTCAGCCTTGCAGCCTGAGAGCTCCGCTGGGGACAGGAGGCTGGTCCCCTTCAGGGCGGACCCCAAACCCAGGCGGTGGCCGCAAGTGGGGACTCTGGTTTGAGAGGCCAGCTCTGTGAGTTTGGACAAGTGTCTCAACCTCTCTGTGCCGCTTCTGCACCTGGAAAATGAGGCTCATAGCAGAGTTTGGAAGCTCCTGTGAGGATGGACTGAGACAGAAGGTGTGCTCACACCCCGTAGGGACTATTCTGGCGGTTAGAAATAATATCTGGCCTTGGTATTTAAGCAGGGTTATTGAAAAGATTTTGTGAAGGTCACAGGACCAAAGGAAAATGAGGGAGGAAATGGGTCGGGAATAGCAGGATGCTTGCAGGGAGGACAGCCCAGCCCAGCCGCCCCCTCTCTTGCCATGAGCATACGTGGCCTCTGCATTGGGTTATCCTTCATTTTTCAAACAAGGACACCACTCCAAGTCCTAGCCTCCTGGAGGGCTCTGAGATCAGCACAGATAATGCAGGGAGGGCGCTGGAAGGTTCTAGAAGGCCCGAACCTGGGACCCACAGCATCACCCACAAATATGAATTGGGCTTCCTTCAGCATCCCTCTGTCCCCACCCCCTACCTGCTGGGTGTCCTAGGGAGAGGGGGGCAGCTCCCACTTCTCTGAGCCTCAGTTTCCACATCTGAAAAGTGGGATTCAGGAATTAGACTGCAACGTGGCTGACTCTACAGAATGACTGAGATCACTCCTACAGTCATTCATTCAATGACTGCCAGCTCCAGCTCCTGCGGAACCACATTGGGGTTGAAAACGGGCAACATCAACGGGCCCCTGTGGAGGAACAGTTGGGTGCAGTCCACATCCATCCCAAGGTCCTGGGTTTGTGTTCCCAGGGTCTGGGGGAAGCAACCAAGATGAACAACTAAATACAAAATAAATAGGATGCTTCTTCCTCCTCTTCCTCCCTGCCTTCCTCTGCTCACCTTCATTCCTGCCTGCACCTTTCCTCTAAAAGGAAAAAAGGCAAGGGGAGGGGGCAGCATGCCCTGGTGGCTTAGCGGTGTAGTACACCCTGGGAGCAGTCCCACATTCATCCCAAGGTCCTGGGTTCAAGACCTGGGGCCAGAAGGAGCAACCCAGGTGAACAGCTCAATGAAAACAAAGTGCTTTCTCCTCCTCTCTCTTCCTGCCCGTTTGCTCGCCTTCATCTCTGCTGCACCTTTCTTTAAAAAGAAAAAAGGGGGTGGGGGCAAGATTTCTGTCCTTCTAAGGTGTAGAAAGCCCTCAGCATAAAGCTCATGGCAGGAAAATGGACACCCACAGGACGACGAACGCACTTACACACAAAGCGTCGTCCTCAGCACAAAATAGCTGCTAAGTCAACACAAGCTCGTGCGTGTGCGATAATTCCAGGATACAGGTTACCCGCACCTGCCCACTTACAGTCCCTGGCCTGGGGGTGATTCTCAGCGTGAGGTGGGGGACTGAGACCTTCATGAGGGTTTCCCCAGTGGCCTCAGGTGGGGAGGGTGACCCGCGTGTGGTCCTGTTTGTATGCTTTGCCCCTTCTGGGTAAATACCTCTATTAATCTCCCCCTGCCTGGGCTCGGGGTCAGGTTTCGGGCTCCAGGCAGATGCTGTACAGAGAAGTCCTGTTTCCTTAATCCTCGGGGCTCCAGAAACTGTCCTTAGAAGCAAGAACAACAGGCCTGCTGAGGCCACCATCTGTGCCGTCTAGATTTAAATGCTCCTGAGAGGGGCAGGAGAGAGGTCTCTATGGTAACAGCTAAGGCAGGGGCTGTGCGTGTGCGTGTGTGTGTGTGTGTGTGTGTGTGTGCGCATGAAGGCAGGGGACAGGGAGGAAGAATCACCCGAGACCCCGATTCTTAAACCGTTTTTTTTTTCCTCTGTCCTGATAAGCTATTAATTAATACTCATGGTTGGCTTATTATCCCAGGAGATAATTAGCTACTGTTCCTAACCGGAATCTCGCAAGGGACATCGGCTAAAGAGATTCTCTCACTTCTGTCCACACCTGCCCCTGCTGTTCTCCTGGGACACTGGCAAATGGTCCAGATCGGGGGGAACTGGAGGGGAGAGACCGGAACAAAGGGGACTCTCTATGAAGCTGAGTTTCCCAGGGAGACAAGGGCGGAGCGCAAATTAGCCAGGGCCTGGTAAGTGATTTGAAAAAGAAGCGAAAATTAAAAAGCAGGGATGATTATTCTGGAAGGCAGAATGGAGCCTCTTTTAAGGTGCAATATTTGCCAGAGAACGCCAACACCTCTGTGTAAATGCCAGACCAGCAAGGTCTGGCAGAGGAGCTGTGAGATCTGCCATCTCTAGTCGAGCGCAGACCACATTCATCCTGAGGACCCGGGTTCATGTCCCAGGGCCCGGGGTACAACAAAGATGAACAACTAAACACAATACATAAAAGTGCTTCTTCCCCCTCTGTCTTCCTGCCTGCCTGTTTACTCACCTTCATTCCTGCCTGTACCTTTCCTTTCCAAAAAAATCAATCAATGTCAGACTCAAAGGCAGGCAAGAAGAACTCCGCAACCCAGTGGTCCTGACCCCACATGGGCCAGTCCAGATCGACCCGCATTTGCACACACTGATCCCTCTGGCAGGAACATACTTCCTGCAACTTCATCCAATTCACTCCTCCTGGGGACTGAGTTGGGATGGTGGCACCTCCTCCAGGAATTCCTCCTTGATTTAACTCTCCACCTGAATGGGAGCAGGTGACTTTTCTGGGTTCCAGTGGCACCCCAAGTCTTCTCCATCACAGCTTTGTTCATGCTGATGTGTTCATAGTCTGGGAAATTCTGTCTGTCCCCCTAGACAAGAGTTAAGTCTAGTTCACCTACATAAACTGTTACGTGGAAAAGCACATCTTTCACCAGGTGAGCATGGAATGCTGCCTTATGTGTTTGAAAAAAGAAAAAAGAGACACAGTCCACATTCATTCTAGGACCCGGATTCGGGTCCCAGGCCTGGGATGTACAACCGAGATGTACAATCAAGACGTACAGCTAAATACAATAAATAAAAACTTCCTAATCTCTCTTTCTACCTCTACTCACTTTCATTCCTGCCTACACCTTTCCTTTAAAAGGAAAAAAGAGGCAGGCCCTGATGGAGCAGCAGTTGGGTTGATCACCTCCAAAGGAGCACGGCCATGTACCCCTGGGTTCCAGTCCTGGGTCTGGGGGAAGCAATCACTGTAACAATTAAATAAAAAACAAAACAAAGATGCTTCGTCCTCCTGTCTCTGCCTGCCTGCCTACTCACCTTCATTCCTGCCTGCACCTTTCCTTAAAAAAAAAAAAAAAAGTTCACTGAAGAACTAAAAGGAAAGAAGACTTTTTCTTGCATCATCTGCTTGTCCTCCAATATATTTATCAGAGCTGGTTCCTCCCCTACACCCCAGATCCTGGCCAGAGCTTTACCGCAAACCGTTCTTGCAGCCTGCTATCTGTCCCTTCATTTCCTACAAGGCCATCGTCTTCAGGTCTCAGCTCAAATGGCCCCACTCTAGAGAGACCTTCCTCACCCACCCTGATTAAAGGTCCCTCCCACCAGCCACCTCATTCTACACAGGAGCTTTGGCTGTTTCTATAAATAAAGTTTTATTCACACACAGCCATGCCTACTTATTTTCATAGTCTCCAAGGCTGCTTTCGAAATCTAGATGAAGAGCGGAGTAGTCAAGGAGAGAAACACCTGATTTGCCAAAGCAAGAAATAACTGCTTTCCCCTCTTTACAGGAGAAAGTTGGTTGACCCCCCTAATAGATCACATCCCGCTGGTCTGTTCCTTCCATCACACTCCTCCCTCTGTGAGGGTGTCTTGTCCCTTTATTCACTTTTTCATTGTCCTTTGTACATGCAAAATCACATCACCTTGACTCTGCCATAATCCCAGGACTTTAGAAATTCATGTGGCAGACATTACTAAATATATTTGTGTGTGTGTCTAGAAATGAATGCATAAAATAGACCTAGGGGTGCACATTTCTGATTCTATCTTTCTAGAATGTTCGCAGAGAAAGAGACTAAAGAGATCCTCTAGACAAACAAAAGAGAGATAGACACCATGGAATAAACCTTCGCATAGAAGACAGTGACTGAATCAGAATTCATGACTGAAAGGAGAATTCCAGGGTCTAAGAATCATCTTGCTAGTTTTCTGCCAAAGAGACAAGAAGAAGGAAAGTTAGATGCCATACCTAATGCTGAATTGGAGCCCAGCTTGGGAAGGAATTTCATGAAGGAGAGTATTAGGGTCAGTTGGTGAAAGTGGGGTGGGGGATAGGGATCAGATGTAGTGTTGAAACAATGAGGACTTCTTGATTATTACATTCTGGTGACATTCTGTTCTGGATTTCGGGGGATGCTGGCAGAAGTATTTAGAAATGATGGGGCAATTGTGTCTGCAACTCACATGAATGGAAGAGAGGCAGGTGGAGATAAATGTGGAGAAAAAGACAAAGCAAGTGTGAGAAAACATTAGCAGTGGGTGAGTGAGACAAGGGAAAAAGGTTCCTTGTACTCCCGTAACTTTCCTGGGGATTTGATTCTTTTTGTTTTTCAAAAAAAATTTTATTCATTCATTCATTTATTAAAGGAGAGGTAAGGCAGGAATGAAGGTGAATAAGCAGGCAGGCAGGAAGAGAGAAGAAACATTTCTTTATTTCATTTACTTGTTTACCTTGGTTGGTCCCCCCACACCTGGGACATGAACCCCTACACCAGGTCCTTGGGATGTATGTGGGCTACGTCAGCCAGAGGCAGTGGACTGAACCACTACTCCACCAGAGCTCACCTAATTTATTTTTTGTCAAGAAAGGTGCAGGCAAGGATGAAAGTGAACAGAGCCAGTGTGGCAGGAAGAGGGGAAAGGAAGAAGGACTTTATGTATTTTATTTACTTGTGCATCTCGGTTGTATCCTCTGGCCCTGGGACATGAACCTGGGTTCTTGGGAAGTGCATGAGCTATGCCCATTAACTACTCCATTAGGGTTTGCCTACAAGGGGTATTTTAAATAAGGAGAGGGAACAAACGAAGCAAGCAGATAGCCCAAGCTGTATTCCTACTCTTTCCTCTTCCTGTTGAGGGAAACTTCCTGCTCTTTTCATGCAACTATAAAGGCAGGACCAACTTCTGAGTGGGAAGCACTCAGAGATAAAGTGTTTCAGGTGAGTTCTTTCCAGTCATGCAACCTTAAAGGGAATGTTGTTTTTGTCTTTTTAAAGGAAAGATGCAGGCAGGAATGATGGTGAATAGACAGGCAGGCAGGAAGAAAGAGGAGGAAGAAGTATTTATTTATTTTTATTTAGTTGCTCACGATGGTTGTCCCCTGCTTCACCCAGGACTCTAATCCAGGGGTATGTGACCTGCGCTCCTTCAGAGGTGATTGTCCTCACCGATGCTCCACCAGGGGCTGCCTTGATGCTGAATTTGTTGAGTACCTACTATGTGTCAATATTCCTTGTAATTCTGCCCCCACTGTCCATGGATTTGACTGAACTCCCGGTGCCCCGATGAAGCTGTCCCTTGTTTGGGCATCCTGGTTAGCAAGCACTGGGTGCATGTTTGACAATCTTGGCTCCACAAATGATCTGCAGTTAGGTCATGTGTGAACTCACCTTACACAATACGGGCAGGAGAGTTTCATCCTGGGACAGCACAAACCAGGACACATAGTCCCTTTTGGTCACACAAAGTATGTTTGAATTTAGTTACCTTTTTGGGTCGTCAACATCCCCAAGTTAAGGTTGGTTGCTGAATCCACACATTTGCTTCCTGTGCATAGTGCAAGAAAACTCTTCTGAGTCAGTGCACAGGTGGAAAATCTCAGAAAATAACAATAGCTATATTATTGGAAAACTTATCCTGTCCAGATACGATTTCCAGGGCATTGGGATGCAGTGCCTGATTCAGTCTGCATGCATTGATCAGTAATGCCCATCTTGTCTTTATTTAACATGTCAATCTTTGGTTCCTTGTTGACTTTGGGCTGTAATATAAATTTCTTAAAGCATTTCATTGAAATATGATTTATCTTGCTTGTGGGGGTCTTCTGGTGGCCCCTTAAATTTTGCACAAAGTAGCTTCTGCTCTCATCCTAGTTCTGCCCCTAATTTGTTTCCAACATGCAACCCACACCATATCATGAATTCTTCGTCAAAATGCTCTAAGAAGTCCCCACCATCACCGCTCTCTACAGTTGAGGAAACTGCTCCAAAACCCCATAACAAGGAGAAAAATCTGAATTAGGTTTTTTTTTTTTTTTTTGGAAGCATTCATTTATTTTACTGAGTTTATCAACTTGATTATTCTCCCCCTGGCATCAGAGCATGAACCCAGGTCCTTGGGATTGCACATGGACTATGCCTGGATGGAGGCAGGGGATCTAACTCTTAGTCCACTAGGGTTTGCCAGTCTGAATTGGAACCCAAGTTGTGTGTGTGTGTGTGTGTGCACGTGTGTGTTTTAAGTGGGGGCTCAGAGCTGGATCAATAAAGCGAAACAACTAACGGACTTGTGAATTGAGTGTTGAGTTGAGAAATAAAGAGATACAGTCTTAAGTCCTGCCTCTGGCCCCCCTCCCCCCGACTCATATGAGCCCTCCATTCCCACAGACCTCAGTTTCCCTATCAAGAACTAGACTTAAATATTCGGCACAAGCGCTGTTTTCCTTCAACACATTTCCCAGCTTTCTCTCTCCAGAGCCAGCAATAGTACAGGTTGGGGATGGATTACAGCAGGTACCAGCCAGGGTTCCTCGCCCACCAGGAGCAGAAAACTAGTTGTGAGGAGACCAGAGTGAGTGCTTCCTCTTCTTCCAGAAAACCCCTCAGCCAGTTTTTGGGCAGATGCCAGACTTTTATTCTGAAGCCGAAACCACAACCTATGAGGTAATCTTTGGAAAGGCATTCGAGGCGGAACTCCATTGGCCATCTGGCTAAGCCCCTCCCCGAGTTCCCGGTGTCCCACCTTCCCCGAAGTCCATAAAAGCTCATGTCCCTGCCTGAGCAGCAACTGGACACCTGCATCTGCCGACCAGATTAGCAGCAGGTGAGGCTCTGAGTGGAAGATGCCCCAGTGGGGTTGGGGGAGGGGAGGACTGAGGGACTGGGAACCCCGGGGATGGGGCTAGTTTGCAGGTTAGCACATGGGTCTCTTCCCAGAAAACGACAAAGACGGTGACGTTTGACGGTCTGGAAAGTGGAGAAAGACAGCGCTGACTGCTTGGGAGGTAAGTTCTAGGGACATGCCAGTAGATGGGAGAGCTACCTCTCCATACCTTCCCCATCCCCTTGCCATTCCGAGGCGCCCCGGGGAGAGAAGGGGAGGGGAAAAAATTGGGGGGAAGAGGGTTTCCAAGAGGCAGAGGAACCGAGAACGGAGAGCAGTGTGGGTTGTACCGGCAAAGAGATGGAAGCGAGTTAAGTTTTGTTCAGCACGGAGGCTGAGGACAGCGCTCCGGCGACTGCGGCAGGAAACGGCTATTGATTTCAGCACCGGGAGTCCGGACAGCGCCTCTCGGGTCCGGGCGGGACCCGCGCTCTATTTCAGCACCAGGAGGGCGGACAGCTCCCGCGGGGGTCTGGGGTCCCGGGGTCCCGATGAAATTTAGCTTGAGACCCTGACCCGTTTCCATGATAACGGGGGATTCGGGGGAAAAAAAAAAAGGTGCTCTCAGGTGCCCGATGCTTCTGGAGACTTGCCCCACATTGAAGGAATGTTTAACGTATTGTTTTTCCAGATGAGCAGGACCAGCGCAACCGCAGACAGAAGGCTAATTTCCCCCAGGCCTATGGAGAGGGTTGTGGGTGAACAGGTGTTCGCCCAGAAAACATGACTGCGCTCTCTCCAGACTTCGGAGTCAAGCACCGTGTCAAGCAGTTTGCAAATGTTCTATCCAGCCGTCTTCAATCCTAGGGCATGAGTGTTATGCCCTCGTGATAGTTGAGAAAAATAAGGTCCAGGAATGGGGGGGGGGTGTTGTTCAGGGAAATGACTACCCCGCAGACTCATTCCCAGGGTGAAGTTATAAGTCAGCCCCATATCTGTCTAATCAGAATTACATATTTCAGACAAGCCTGAGTGGGAGTTGGGTCCTTTGGAAAGTGCACCAGGAGGGAACGGAGAAGCAGTGGCTTGGTCCGGGGGGAGGTGGGGGAAAGAGACTGGGCATCTCCGACAGAGGGTGACGAAGAAGACTGGAGCGGTTGTGGTCTAGTGCTGTGTGGAAGACTAGTGATTTTGTTGTTCTGATGTACTATGACAACAAATCACAGCTTCCTCATAGCGTGGACTCCCATCGACCTCTGCTCAAATGGACAAGCTGGTGTGGGGGATGGCGGGTCAGGGAGGAATCACTCCCATCTGGGAGGGGTGGGCTGGCTAATTCCACAATTCCACGGGACAAGGGCCGGGGAGGGAATAAAACAGGGGAATGCACCCCCATGAACATATACTAGGCAGGGACCTGTCACTTCTATGTCCTCATAAGCCCGAAAATACAGAATTAGGTCCCTTAGTAACCATGTGATAGTTTCTTGGGAACTCAGGGAGATAATGGCATTGGAAGGCCTCTCCCTGCCCTAGACTAGACTTCTATGGGGATGTTTCCATCAAATTTCTGGGAATGATTCTCTCCACCCAACCCCATCAGTCCTCTGGACCAGTTAAAGGACAGGTGTAAATTTGTACCTGGGAGGTGAGTTGTAACCTCATCAAGGCTCCCCCTTTCTGGTCTGAAACATCTTAATAAATCAGGAGACACTACATCAGAGTTGTTCCAGCCTCGGAATCATTTGCACTTTTTTGCTGTCCCATCAGCTTAGAAGGCTCTGCCTCACCCCCCGAGAAGCCCACAGTTCATAGCCATGTTAGCCAAATCTCATTTCATCAAGGGAAACGTCCCTCATTGCTTCTCTACCCCCATCAAGACAGTTCTCTATTCCACATTCTCATCCACCTGGGCGAACTTCTCTCCAGCGCTCAGTCCAGTTATTTTTGCGTGATCTGTTTAGACAATGTACCCCGGTGAACTCCATGAAGGGTGGAGACATTTATTTTCACTCTCATGTCCCTGACACCCAGCCCGAGGCCTAAGCTACAACGGATTCTCAATAAACATTTATTGAATCAATAAAGGCAATGGAGATAAACCAGACATCAATCAACAAAGGATGGGTGGTTTCAACACACACAGGGCTCTTGTTTCTCCCGGGTCTCTCCCACAGAGATACCAAAGGGGGGCGGGATTGCCGCAGGTGTTTATTGGATGATTAAATTTGTGGACACTCAAAGACCAACCAGCCAGCAAATAGCCTTAGGAGAGAGCCAGGCTCATTTAATTAGCAATTACTAGACATTGATTCCTCATTATCTCTGGCAACCCCCGGCTCCCTCCCTCAGCCCCAGACAAATGAAATCTTTCTCTCCCTCCCAGAAGCACTGCTTCTCTGGGTTCAGGAACAAGGAGAGAAAAGATGATGAGAAGACACTTAAAAGCCAGAGGCGTTTTGTGAATGGGATGGGGAGAGGGAGGTTCGATGTCTGGGCAAAGGCTAATTATGAGAGATTTTCTGGTATATTTAGAATCACCCTCTGCGAATAGGAGAGCTCTTTTAGAGAGGAAAAGACACCCAAATACTGCTCTAGAGAGACCCTAATGAAAAAGAAGATCCTGCCCTCACATTTCTTTAATCACTCCCCACCCCCGGGATCTTGCAGTCACCCTTCCCAATGAATCATTTCAAATTGAACACCTGACCCCCACAGCTTGGAAGCCCTCCCTCCATGTCTCTATCAATATGGCAGCTCCTTCGCCTCCCAGAGACCGCCCCCTCCTCCATGTTCCCTAAAGAAAGTAATTCTGGTTAAATCCAACCACTTTTCTCCAGCCCCCATCTCTGTCTGTTCTCAGGAACTTCTCCACCCCCTGCCCATCCCACTACACACGCACAGTCGCCTACAATGAAGGATCTGCTAGAACACAGATATGATTCAATCCCACCCTTGCCTTCAACCCTCCCAAGCTACCAAATATTCGTACACAGTCTCCAGGATCTGGCCCTGCCTTGCTTGAGGACATTTCCCCATCAGCCATCATCAACCACTTGCCCACCCAGCACCACTTCTGAATTGGATTCTCCAGCTTTATGTGAGGACGATTCTCCACAGAGAATGCAAATTCTCGGGGGCCTCCCAGATTCAAGAAGCTAGAATCAAGGCAGCCCAGAAATTTGCATTTTGTCCAGTTTCTCCACCTATTCTTACACACAGGAATTGTTCCTTTGAAAAACAAACCACTATTTTAAATTATTTTATGACAGTATTGGATATGGGGGGTATTTTGCCTGAAAGAGAATTCCCTCCTCCTCTTCTTTGAGATACTTGACAATAACAAGGTCAGGCAAGATGGTCTGGTTTATTATCTATAAGAGTTTGAAACCTCTTAGTTCTTGAAAACAGATGACCATTGAAGAGCGAGCATCCACATTTAAGCTTCAAGATATCCGAAATCTATACTCATTGTGGAATACTGCCTTTTCTAAAATCTAGTGCATCTCATACAGCCAAGAGATTAATAAATATTTTTTTTCTATCTAAAAACAGATAGAACTAACCTTTTGTTTATCTCAAAGACATGTAGGGGAGGGGGGCTCGGTTCCTGTCACCAGTGTCCCCACACCCAGCTCAGCACAAGCAGCGGTAAGTATCCAGTTGAGCTGTCATGGACATGTCTGCCTCTGTCAGCTTGTCAGACGTAAGCACCGATGACGCAGACCCTCCCAGCCACCTCAGGGACCCAGCTCTCTGCACTCTGGGGAAACAGAAGTCCAGAAGGTGAACAAGACCCCGTGTTTGCCCTCCTGGGTTTTGCTTGGGTGTCTGGTTAACTGGATAAAAAAACTAATTATACCTCCTCATTGCCTGTTGAAATCTTACTGGGAATAGCAGGAGGCATCACCCCTCCTACCTGCATAGGGTGCCATTGAACTCTGATGCTGGTGTGTCCTAGAGGTTTGGTCCACATACATCCCAGCGTTCATGGTTCAGGACCATTAGCTTGGGGAGATAATCAAGATGAACAACTAAATAAAGTAAATGAATGTTTCTTCCTCCTCTATCTTCCTGCCTGCTTGCTCACTTGCATTCCTGCCTGTTCTTTTTCTTCAAAAAAATAAAACTGATGTGAACCACCCAGAGTAAGCATGGACTCTACAGGCTGAAGGCACAGTCCCCCCAAACGATCACCCTCACTTCGGTGCCCATTGCAAATGGAGGGGTTGGCAGGTGACCCACACTTTTGCCAAACTGGCTACAAAATTGGATATTTGCCTTACTCCCTTTTAATCATTGCTAGAGGGACTCAAGAACTCAGGAAAGAGCTTTAGCTATCATTGCAATTGTATTCTTTTAAAAGGTATAAATGCTGTGCCCTGGTGTGTGGTGGTTGAGTCCACTGTCTCTGACTGAGTGCACTCCACATACATTCCAAGGACCCAGGTTTGAGTCCTGGGGTTGGAGGGACAACCAAGATGAACAACTAAATAAAAATAAATAAACTGCTTCTTTCTCCTCTCTCTCTTTCTCCCTATCTCTGCTGCCTTCATTCCTGCTTACACCTTCCCTTTAAAAACAAAACACAAAACAATGGGGCTGTGACATCTCCCAAGATAAGAACTGGAGATCAGGGAACATTACAATTTGCAATCTTATTCTAGCCAGCTAACATTTGTTAAATGCTTCTGTTGAGTGCGCCCTGGTGGCTCCTGTAACTCAGACAGCTGGGATGTGGACCATGTATCATGCAAGGACATGGGTTCATGATCTGGGGCAGGAGTACAAAATAAAAACAACAAATAAATAAGTGCTTCTTCCTCCTCTCCCTCCCTTCCTTCCTTCCATCTTTCCTTTCTTCCTTCCTTCCTTCCTTCCTCCCTCCCTTTATGACTGAATAACGTTCCGTTGAGTGGATATACAGTCACGTCTCTCTTAACGCGGTCTCGGTTCACGACGGTCCGCACTGATGACGGGGTCCCCACAGGGTCCACCACGCAGCCCGGGTGTGAAGGGGGCCCCGCTGTCCAGGGCTGGATGGTGAAACTCTGTGCCTTTTGTACAGCAATGACATTATCTACAGATGAATTCTCAGAATGCATTCTGGTTAAGCAACTCATGACTATATTTGCCTTATCCAGAGAGTTGGAGTTTTGTTTTCTTTAAGGCGCGGTGCAGGCAAGAATGAAGGCAAGCAGGCAGGCAGGCCGGTAGAGGAGGAAGAAGCATTTCTCTATTTTTTATTTATTTGTTCACATTGGTTGTCCTTCCCTGGCTCCGGGTCTTGAACCCTGGACCTACATACATATGTGGGACTGCTCCCGGGGAGCATTAGACCATTTAGCCACTAGGGCACAACGAAAGAAAAAATTTTAAGGAAGGGAGGGAAGAAACATTTTTATGCATTTATTTTTATTTGGGTTGTTTCCTCCTGGCTCCAGCCCGGATCCCAGGGCTTTAAATAGTCCACACCCTGGCCGCCCGCTTAGCGTCTGAGCTACCAGGGTGCACCAGAGAGTTTTAATCTTTCAATGTTTTCTTACCCTTGGCCCCAGTCAGGGTCATTGGGCTTTACATGG
>RJWH01005097.1:0-5000 GCA_004363575.1 Solenodon paradoxus | reverse complement strand
ACGTCTAGGCAACCTGCAAATCAGAACTGCGTTTTGTATAGTCTGTGTTGTAAATTGGAAGAGTCCTGATTTCACTCCGGAAACTCTTGACTTTCTGACTTCCTTGGGAAAGAGCGATCTTGAGATTTTTGCAAGCAAAGAAATTTGAAAAGGTTTAATCTACTGATCACACACAATTAACATATGCCGTGAAATCCTAACTGGGCATGCCCTGGTGGAGTAGTGGTTAGGTTCGCTGTTTCAGCTGAGAACACAGTCCACATGCATCCCAAGGACCTGGGCTCACGTCCCAGGGCCTGGGGAACAACCAAGGTGAACGATTAAATAGAATAAGTAAATGATTCTTCCTCCTCTCTCTTCCTGCCTGCGCCTTTCCTCAAAAAAAAAAAAAAAAGAATTTGAGGTACATGCATCTTGAGATTCATCTCCTTTGGTGAGATATATATCCAGAAGTGGATTTGCTGGGTCATGAGGAGAGCTTTTTTTTTTTTTAACTTTTGAGGAATCTACATACTTTCTAAAGTGGCTGCCCCAAATTTCATTCCCACCAAGCTTGTACCGTCTTATCTTTCCTCTCCATCTTCACCAGCATTTCTTGTCTCTTGCATTTTTGACAATAGCCATCCTACCAGGTGGTTGGAATTATTCTTTAATTTTTGTATGTCCACTGAATGGTTCACGTTCCTCCTCCTTTCTCCAATGAGAATGGGACTTCCCCAATGTGTCCCTCTAGGATCCGTCAGCTGGAAAAAATACAAGCTATTGATATTTTTTGAGACTTTGTGTGTGTTACCAAATGACGAAACGCCTCTAAATGGGATGTATTTTTCTTTTTAAGTTGTAGGCGGGAGTGAAAAAGCGGAGGCATATTTTATTTAGTTGTTCATCCTGGGTTTTCCCTTTGGTCCAAGAATGCAAACTCAGGTCCTTGGTATGCCTCTTCCAAGGAAGCTGACCTAACTGCTACTCCACAAGGGTGTGCCATGATGGTTCATTTTATGTGTCGACTTGACTGGGCTAAGAGATGCCCAGATTGCAAGGGAAACATTATTTCTGAATGTGTCTGTGAGGGTGTCTCTTACAGAGACTAGCATTTGAAACCATAAGCAGAGTGAAAAGATCACTCTCGCCCATGTGATTATCATCCAATCCCCTGAGGAGTGGAACAGAACAAAATGGGGGAGGAAATATGGATTCACTTTCTTGGGTCGTCCAGTTTCTCCTGCCTTCAGACATCAGAGTTCTCCGTTCTTCGGTCGTTGGACACAGACTGAATTCCGCCACCAACCTCTGTGGTCTCCAATTCGTAGATAGCAAACTGGGGTCTGCTTGGCCTGCCAGTCATCCCAACTCATTCTTGTCCCTTTGTCTGATACAGCCATCCAGTAGGTGGTCTTTGTTACAGCAGCCTGGACTGACCAATGAAGAATATTTCCCTACAGTACAGTGGTGTCAGGGAGGGCACCCAGGAAATACTGGATCAAGAAATCATCTGGGAAGAATTGATCTCAGTGTGAGGAGACTTGGAGAAGGTCCAAGAGTTAGCCAAGGAAGGAGCGCAGGGATCAGTGTTCCAAGTCGAAGGAACAGCATGTGCAAAAGTGCAGAGTTGTGTGAGAATACCATGCATTTTTCGAACATTTCAGCGCATGCCAACACCTTCATCTTTCCCATAATTCTTAATAACCTTCGGGCAGGCAGCAGAGCTGGAGGTCGCAGCATGTCGCGGGTAAGGGTCTGACCTCATAGATGAGGTTCAAGCTTCATGCCTGTCGACCTTCTGGTAAATCCCCAGGCCAGTTGACCTAGGGCTTATTCACATGAATTTAGATTTTATATTGATGCTGTTGAGATTAAGGGGGAAAACATTAACCTTTCAATTGCTTTTATTAAAATGCAATTAATTTCTGAGTGAGTAAACGAATGCATAAGTATGTGAATGAATGATGTGATTAATGAGAAAGAAGTGAATGGTGGAGCTTGACCCTGAGAGTGACCTGTATCTGCGCCCCTAACAGCACCGACTTTCCCGCCACTTTCGCGCGCCCTCTGCCGGTAACCGGCTGGAAAAGCAAGCCTGAACAGACCCGTCCGCTCGGCGGGCTCACCTTTCATTCTCACTCCTGATTGGCTCCGAGTAGCTCGCGGTACCTCTTGGGAAATGTCGTCTCGCAGCGCGCGCCTGCGCTTCCTGCCGAACCGGGCACAGAGAGCTACACAGGAAACGCGTCACCAAACCTCCCCGGCTCCCAGAAGCGACACAGGAAATGCGTCAGCAAACCTCCCCGGCTCCCAGAAGCCATCGCTGTGTGGCGTTGCATGACGGGAATTGTAGTCCTCCAGCAGACTAGTGCCGCCACCACCGCCGGCGATGGGAACGACGCTTCCCAGCAGGCACAGCGCTCCCAGTGGGCCGCGACTGACGCGCGCGGCCTTCTGGGAGATGTAGTCAACAGCTCTCGCCCTTCCTCTCTGTCCTATGGAGCGAACCGGCTTCGAGGACTGCATTTCCCGACGGGCTCCCTTCGCCTGTAGCGCCCGCCCGCGGCGGCCATTTTGTTCCGCCCGAGAAGCCCGTAAGATGGCGGCGGGGGAGACGGTGAAGGTTGCCGCCGGCCCCTCCGGGCGCTAGTCCGCCCTCCCCGCGCCCCCCGGCGGCCGGCGCATGGCCTGGCGGAGGCCGGGACCATGGACCTCCGCACCGCCGTGTACCACGCCGCCCGCGACGGCAAGCTGCCGCTGCTGCAGAAGCTGCTCGGCGGCCGCAGCCGCGAGGAGCTGGACGAGCTGACGGGCGAGGTGGCCGGCGGGGCCACGCCGCTGCTCATCGCCGCCCGCTACGGCCACCTGGACGTGGTCGAGTACCTGGTGGACCGCTGCGGCGCGAGCGTGGAGGCGGGCGGCGCGGTGCACTTCGACGGCGAGACCATCGAGGGCGCGCCGCCGCTCTGGGCCGCGTCGGCCGCCGGCCACCTGGCCGTGGTGCGGAGCCTGCTGCGTCGCGGGGCGTCGGTGAACCGCACCACGCGCACCAACTCGACGCCGCTGCGCGCCGCCTGCTTCGACGGCCACCTGGACGTGGTGCGCTACCTGGTGGGCGAGCACCAGGCCGACCTGGAGGTGGCCAACCGGCACGGCCACACGTGCCTCATGATCTCCTGTTACAAGGGCCACCGCGAGATCGCGCGCTACCTGCTGGAGCGGGGCGCCCAGGTGAACCGGCGCAGCGCCAAAGGCAACACGGCCCTGCACGACTGCGCCGAGTCCGGCAGCCTGGAGATCCTGCAGCTGCTGCTTGGCTGCCACGCCCGCATGGAGCGCGACGGCTACGGCATGACCCCACTGCTGGCGGCCAGCGTGACGGGCCACACCAACATCGTGGAGTACCTCATCCAGGAGCAGCCGCCCCCCGCCGGCGGCCCCGCGGCCCCCGGCTGCCGCTCCAGCCCAGAGGAGCCCGCGGCCTGCAGCGGCGCGCCTTACGAGAGCTGCTGCCCCAGCAGCCGAGAAGCTGCCGTGGAAGCCTTGGAACTGCTGGGGGCCACCTACGTGGACAAGAAGCGGGACCTGCTGGGGGCCCTGAAGCACTGGCGGCGGGCTATGGAGCTGCGCCACCAGGGGGGCGCGTATCTGCCCAAACCCCAGCCCCCGCAGCTGGTCCTGGCCTATGGCTATTCCCGGGAGGTGACCACCGCCGAGGAGCTGGAAGCGCTCATCACCGACCCGGATGAGATGCGAATGCAGGCCCTGCTGACCCGGGAGCGCATCCTGGGCCCCGCGCACCCGGACACCTCCTATTACATCCGCTACCGGGGGGCGGTGTACGCGGACTCGGGCGATTTCGAGCGCTGCGTCCGCTTGTGGAAGTACGCCCTGGACATGCAGCAGAAGAACCTGGAGCCCCTGAGCCCCGTGACCGCCAGCAGCTTCCTCTCCTTCGCCGAACTCTTCTCCTACGTCCTCCAGGACCGGGCGGCCAAGGGCGGCCTGGCCGCCCAGATCGGCTTCTCAGACCTCATGGGGGTGCTCTGCAAAGGGGTCCGGGAGGTGGAGCGGGCCCTGCAGCTGCCCAAGGAGCCGGGCGACTCGGCCCAGTTCGCCAAGACCCTGGCCATCATCCTGCACCTGCTCTACCTGCTGGAGAAGGTGGAGTGCACGCCCGAGCAGAAGCACTGGGAGCATCAGACCGTCTACCGGCTGCTCAAGTGCGCCCCGCGCGGCCAGAGCGGCTTCACCCCCTTGCACATGGCGGTGGACAGGGAGACCACCAACGTGGGCCGCTACCCGGTGGGCAGGTTCCCCTCCCTGCAGGTGGTCAAGGTGCTGCTGGACTGCGGCGCCGACCCCGACAGCCGCGACTTCGACAACAATACCCCGCTCCACGTGGCCGCGCAGAACAGCTGCCCGGGGGCCATGGCCGCGCTCATCGCCGCGGGGGCCCACATGGACGCCGCCAACGCCTTCAAGAAGACGGCCTGCGAGCTGCTGGACCAGACGCTCTTGGCCAGGAGCGCCATCCAGCCCTTCAACCACTTGACGCTGCAGTGCCTCGCGGCCCGCGCCCTGGACAAGAACAAGATCCCTTACAAGGGCTTCATCCCCGAGGAGCTGGAGGCCTTCATTGAGCTGCACTGACCCCAGGGGCCCTTCTGCCTCCCGGGCCCCTTCCCCGCGGAGAAAGAGGGCGCGCAGGAGCTGGTGCTAGAAGCCACCAGGCGCACTGCTGGGGCCGCGCAGGAGCCCGTCCGCCCCGCCGGGGAAAGGCACGACCTTCCACCGGCGCCACCTCACTTGAGACAGGAATCGAAGCCATTGCCTTTATCCTTCCCTGCAGGACACACAGGAAGAAGCTGAGCGTCCTGGGCCGCCTCCTCGCCCCTGACGTGACTGGATAAATCCGGTGCCAAACGCAGTGTTAGTCCAAGTTCCAGCCTCAAGAGGCGGACCACCTCTGACTTCTTCCCGCTCTCTCTCTCTCTCTCTCTCTCTCTCTCTCTCTC
>RJWH01005096.1:0-85667 GCA_004363575.1 Solenodon paradoxus | reverse complement strand
ACTATTATTAAATAGTAAATACTATTTCACTCTTATTACTCTAATTACTGCTATTACTATAAATGAAATAGTAAATACTATTAACTATTAATATTACTGGTGGAGCAGCAGTTTAGTCAACTGCCTCCAGCCAAAGCACAGTCCACCTACGTCCCAGGGACCCAGGTTCGCGTCCCAGGCCAGGGATAGCAACCAAGATGTACAAGACAAAAATACGAATAAAACGCTTCTTCCTCCTTTCTCTTCCTGCCTGCCTGAGTACTCTCCTTTATTCTTGCCTGCACTCTTTCTTCAAAAATAATCTTTCATATCTGTTTTGCTGGTAGACTTTACCCTATTTTAGTCCAGGAGAAACGAAACTTAAGATTACCATCGCCATGATCATTATAAAAAGTCCTTGGGAGCGCTGAACTGATTTCAACCCCAACAAGATGGAGAATCCCACTCTAGAGAAGGATGGTATCATGTCAGGCTGCCCATATCGACCCATCTGTGTAAAATTGCTATTAGATTTCATGGATTTTCAGGTGCACATCTTTTTCACATTTATCATACCTGAAATTGAGATACATCCTACAATGGATGTCATATAGTTTAAACTGGAAATAATTCTTATTTCTTAGTCTTACATAAAATTATGGTGTCTTCTAAGTGATGATGTCTTAGATTAGAAAATATGAGAGTAAAATGGTAACAGCATTCTTGGTTGAGAGGAAGCAAGTGATTGGAATGTTATTTTTCTCATTTTAGTCCTTCTTACATGATATATTTTGCCATCTGGGGAGGAAGATACTTGTCTGAAAGGAAGAATAATGTCCCAAAATATAATGAAGAGGAAGACCTGCACAACTCAGGATCAGGGTGCTGCTCTTTTTTTTATTTTTAATTTTATTTTTAAAATTTCATTTTAGTTGTTCACACTGGTTGTTTCCTTGCCGGATCCGGGACTTGAACCCAGGGGTATGTGGCCTGCACTCCTTCGAGGTGATCGCCCTAACTGCTGCTTCATTCACTGAGCTGCACCAGGATGCTGGTCTTGATGTTCCTCCGCTGGCCAGGGAAGGTCGATACTTACCTGGGAATCTCTCTTTGGGTATGACTCAGGCCTTCCTTCCCTGCTCTCATGTATCAGACCTCCTCTCTCCTCTCTTAGCCCCAGAGGACAAGCCTGAGCAACAACCCAATGAGAATCCTTCCAACAATCAATGCCCATGCTTCATGCTTAATCCCTTCTCTTCCTTCTCCTGTACCCGTCACTTTCATGGCACCTCACTGGAGTCAGACTGCTCAGCCCAGGATGCAGCTCTCATGGGGGAAGTTAGGCATCAGCATCAAAAAGTTAGAAGTCATATCTGCGGTTTATAGCCTCCCTCAAATCACACCGGTTAGTAGGGAAGCTCAATTTTTATACTACTTTGCAATTTACAAGGCATTTGATGGCAAACATCTTCTTACTAGGGGATTACAACACCCTATGAAGTAGGCAGCATCAACTTGATCACTGTGTTTTGGATGGAGAAGTGGTTTGGTCAAGGACACCCAGTTGGCTAATGAGGAAATGGGACCAGCACACAGGTATTCTGATTCTGAGTTCTCGGTATCTCTTTCTTGGAAAGAGAATCTATCACACAGCTGCCTCCCTTGCCTGTGATCCGATGGGCTTCACCGAAGGTCAGATTATTCAGTCTGCTAGGTTATGTCAGAGCTGTTGGTCTTCATCCTAAGAGGACTGGGAAGCCATTAGAAGATTTTATGGAGGGAAATAAGAAGAACAGGTTTTTGTTCATTAGTTGATACTACCTGGGTATAGTGTGAGAGTGGATTGTAGGAAGGCAGGGGTGGAGACTTTCAGGAAGCAATTGCGGTAGTTGAGACATGACATGACGGTGGCTGTAAGGTGCATGACAGTGGATGCTAGGAGGTGGGATGAGTTTTGGGAAGGTGGTGACTGGAGCATATATCCTACTGGCTTCTCGGTCTCCAATCCAACTACCACCTAGAGGTATTTGTCCTGGGAGTAGTGCTTAGCCTTCTGGGAAAGACAGAAGCCTGGAGACAGGGGGAAAGCCAAGGGAGTAAAATGCAGAGTTACTGCAGGTAGCTATGGAGAGCCATTAGCCATAGAGATTCAGTGCCAGCCCCATGTGAACCTAGGAGCACCTGCTGGTCTCCCTGATGTTGGGGAGCTGGGGCGAGAGGCAGTCAGTCATCTGAGTCCCTGGATACTGTGCTGGCCAATGTGCTTGACCTTGACTCTAAGAAACTATAAGCCAAGAATCCGTAAAGGGAAAGGCAGTGCACCTAGGGGTTCCCAACAGCCATAGAGAAGAGCAGTGGGATACTCAGAGAGGTGACTCCTTTGTCATATACTTGCTAGAGGAGAAAGACACTGATCTTATTTTTAAAATAATACAGGGACTCAAGGAGACTTGTACAGCATTCAAAACGAACAACTTACTGGAACCAGAAAAAAAATAAAACAAGCAAAACCAAACGATAGCCATGGTTTTTAAATTTAAAAATTAAGGCAGAATGACTGTTATTGAAAACTGTATTAATAACCTTGAAAGACCTGGAAAAAATACCTGAGAGCACAGATAAAAAGTACCAAGAACTATGAAGCATGAAGGAAAAATGAGATTTGTAGCACAAATCCAGAAGGCAAATAATAGGAGCCCAGAGGAGGCAAACTTGGGAGAGTATGATGATTGATGTGGGTTGGAGTTGATGGACAGGAAATGCCACAGAGTTAGTCTCCCTGGTTTCTGTCTTGGGGGGTGGGGGTGGGGTGGACAGCAGGGCTGCTACAAGAAATGGGTCACCCTGGAGAAATGGCTGTGGAGCAAAGCAGTCACATTTGGAAGGATGCACTCAATATTGCCATGTTGAGTTTGGAGAGCTAAAAACACAGAAGTGGAGATCTTGAATGATATTGCTATGTCATTCTAAAGTTTAGAGATGCCTGGGAAAAGAATTAGAAACCATCGGTTTACAGACGCACTTGAAATAAGGGACATAGATGAGAATGCCTGCAGAGAAGAGGATGAACTCTGTTGGGACAAATGTGGCAGTGGGATCCTTCTCTTCCCTCACTTCCTCCCCTGCTCCCACTCTTGGAATAAACTCTTGAGATGAAGACAAGCTCTTCTGACATAACCTATCTGGCTCTGAATAATCTGACTTTTGAAGACGGTCTGGCAACAGGAAAGGGAAACAACTGTATGAAGGAGTCTCTTTCCAAGAAAGAGGAGCAGTGGCATCAGAATCAGACTCTACAGAGTACCTGTTCCATGACCTTTCTTATTATGTGATGGGGGCCTGCCTAGGGAAGGGAATGGCAGAGGGATAAGGAAGGGGAAGCAAGAGGAACACAAGACAAAACAGTGGAAGAAGCAGTGTCAGTCTGCCTACAGAGTGACCACTTGGGTCTCCTGAGCAGAGATTAGTCTTGCACTCATTCTGACCATTCACATTTTTATTTTCCTCTCCTCCTTCCCACTTTTTATGTTTTGCTGTCTTAGTTTTTTTAAGTGGGGTTTCTTTACACTTTATAGAGATTCTTTAGTATTTTTTGTAGAGTTGGTTTTGTGGTGATTAATTCCTTTAACTTTTGATGACCTGAAAAGCTTTTTATCATTCCTTTATTGCTAAATGATAATCTCACAGGGTATAGAATCCTATGCTGAAAATCCCTTTCTTTCAGCACTTGAATATATCATGCCATTCCCTTCTGGCCTGTAGAGTTTCAGTTGAGAAATTTGATGACCATCTAATGGGGACTTTTGTATGTGACATGTTTTTCTCTAGCTGTTTTCAAGATTCTTTCTTTATCTTGTATTTTTATGACAATATGTCTAGGTGTAGGTCTGTTAGGTGTTGTTTTGTTTGGAGCTCTTTGAGCTTCCTGAGTCTGGAGGCTTGCTTCATCTCTCAGGTCACGCAAATTCTCAGCTATTATTCATTCAAATACAGTTTCTGCAACTTTTTCTCTCCTGGGACCCCTATGATGTGAATGTTGTTCATTTTGGTGTTATCCCATACATCTTGTATGCTGTCTTGATTTATTTTCATTTTTTTCTCTTTGCTGGTTTGCTTGAGTGCATTCTTCTGCCCTATCTTCTAGCTCACTGATTCTATTGGAGGTTTCATCCATCCTACTCTTGAGTCCCTCTGTTGAGTTCTTTATTTCAGTTATTGTATTAATTACTTTGGCATCTGCTTTATTTCTTCTCTCTTTTTTGTTGCTCTCTTTTTCTTCCTCTATTGTTTTCTTTATTTCCATTGTATGTTTATCACTGTTGCCCTAAATTCATCCTCAGGTGGTTTTCACATGTCTTTTTATTCAGACTTTCCCCTGGGGTTTAATTGGATCCATCATTTTGCATATATTTCTCTGCGTTTTTGCTGTTTGGCATTCTGTTTATAATTCTGTGGCTTATGTTTCCCTGCAGTGTGGCCTTGTGTAGGGTATCAATTTGCACCAAATAAGCCTGGATCTTGGTTTGAACACTAGAAATTCTTGAGTTTCATGGTGTCACCACACTTGGATTTGTTGAAATTCTTACGGGGACCCTGAGTCAGCCTATGGGGTTGGAGCTTGTGTGGGGGATGCAGAGCCTTCCCGCAGTGTCCCAGGTCTGAAAGGTCGCTGGCCCACAATCAGAAATCGTGCTGCAGTTCCACCTCCACTCACAGGGTAGTGTAATGGGTAGCATTGAAGGTTCCTCCCTTCTGGAAGAGTCTCTTCTTCCTTTAAGTCTGGGGGCAGGGTTTCTGGTGGACGGGTCCTGTGGCTCTGGAGTAATGTGATGGGAGTAGTGGGGGTGGATGATTTCTCCAGCTGCCTTCCAGTTATGGTGGCACCCTGTGCAATTTTCCTCTGCAGGTTCCCACTGAGACCACGGGGGCACGGACCTCCTTCTGCCCTGCACCAAGACCATCTCTCCTGGCTTTGTGTCCCGGTCCTACTGGTTGGGATCTCTGCTATCAGAGCGACTCTCTGGGAGGTCCAGTTCTTCCAGAGGCTCCAACCCCTTCTCCTGTGGCGCCTTTTATCCCCTGATGCTGGGAATTCTGAATCCATGATATAGCTGTGCACCCTGATGTTGTCACCTCTCCTTTCTGGTGATAAATGCTTGTTGCTGTCTGTGTGCCTTCTGAGCCTGTTTTTCCTTAGCATTTGTGTCTACAAAAGAGGTGATTTCTCATTGTTCTGTGTGTTTGGAGGGGAGGGGAGATGAGACTTGCTCCTACCAGGTTGCCATCTTGATTAATCTCTCCTAAGAAAGTAAAACTTCTAACCTAAAACTTCTCATCACAGGAGGAAAAGTAGTAATTATGTATGGGGACAGATGCTGACCAAGCTTATTTTAGTGACCATTTTGCTGTATATACAAAAGTTGAATCGAATTGTTATGTTTTGCACCTGAAACTAATATAATGTTATGTGTCAATTATACATCCATTAAAAAATAATGAATGAACACGTACATACCTCAAGGATGTGCTTAAAAACTTTCAAAGAGAAAACAGAAAGAAACAAGAAACTGCCTGACACCAGCTTTCCTACTAGCAGTGTTGGATGTTGGCAGTCCGTGGAGAAATGTCTTCAGGGTTCTGAGAGAAAGGAATTTGGGCATGGCCGGGATGCTCACGTGCTAAGCTGGCGAATAGGATGTGGACCACGATAAAGCCTGCGGATCTGGGTTCTTAACCTGGGTTCTTAACCTGGGTGGGGGAACAACCAAAAATAAATAAACAAATTTATTCCAGTCTCCTCTTCTCCTCCCTTCCCCTCCCCTCCCCTCCCCTCCAATCTATGCTTCTTCCTCCTCTCCCTTTCTTCCTCTTTTTTTTTTTTTTAAAGAAAGAATTTTAACCCAAAGTCCAATACTTAGACAGATTCGGAAACCAGTGTGAGGATAGAATTATTTTAAGACTTGTAAGAACTGGGGACTATTCCCTTACTCGTACCTTTTCTCATGAACTTGCCTGAGAATACATCACGCCTAAGTTAAGGGCTAAATTAAGAAAGAGAGAAGTGAGTTCCGGCAAATCTGCATCCGACACTGGAGAGGACCAAGTTCATCCAGCAGTACTGGGGTCTGGCTCAGGAGATCAGACTGAGAGAGATGTTTTGAGGGAAAGTTGTAATTGTAGAGTATGACTGGAACCTCATTGACTTCCCTTCTTTTCTTATATAGCAGTGGTTTATTTTCATTCCAGAAATTTTGATATGCAGCCACCTTACTCTTAGACAAAAACTCTGTTCTATTCTAATTTTTATTGCGATTTCTTCACTACACATCTAGAAGATAGAGATCTTAATTTCTAGACATAAAGAGATTTCTAATATCTGACCTGGCTGCATTGTGGTTAAAGATACTCCATTTGGTTTCTAGTCTCTAAAATGTGTCGAGATTGCTTATGGCAGCACATCTGGCTAATTTTTGAAAGTGTTCTGAGTGTGCTTGAAAAGCAGGCGCAGTTTGCAGTTGCCGAGCGCAGCCTTCTGAATGTGTCAATGTGGTTGGGTTCATTACATGTTATTTAAATCTTCTTGATCTTACTGATTTTTGTCTGCTTGTTCTATCCATTTTGAGGCAGGTGTATTTAAACCTCCCCCTGTTTTTATAGTTTTTTTCTCTCAGTAGTTTAGGTTGGCTTCCTTTTTTTGTGTGAGGCAAAATTCTTAAGTACGTTCAAATTTTCAAGTGTTGTGTCTTCCCGGTGAATTAAGTTTTGCCTCATAATGACATAATCTCTTAATCTCTGATAATGTGTTTTTACCTTAAACCCTGTGATAAAGCTTACCAGATTTCTCTGAGCTAGCATTTATAAGGAATACCGCTTTCTTCTGTTTACTTCCTTTTTTTCTCTCCCTCCCCACTTCCCTTCCTTCCTCTTTTCCCTCTCTCCCTTCTTCCTTCCCTCCCTCTTTTTTCCTGTCTTCCTTCCTCCATTCTTTCCTCCCTCCTCCCCTCTCTCTTTCCTTTTATCCTTCCCTCTCTCTTTTCCTCTCCTGCCCTCCCTCTGTGAATTCCTCCCTCCCTTCCATCCTATCAGGCCCCATGATATGAGACTGACACAAAGGCACATGGAGACCACGTTGAGTAAGAGAGATCTTTACAGAGAAGGGTGAAGACTGCTAACACTAAGTTAAATCTGTAGGAGACATCTCTAGTGTAAACCCATCATTGTAATTTAGTATAAACAGTAGAGTTAAAATGTGGCACCCTGGTGGGATAGCAGTTAGCTCTATCATCTCTGGCTGGCTCAGTCCACATATAGCTCAAGGGCTTGAGTTTTCAGCCCCAAGGCTGTGGGGAACAACCGGAATGAAGAACTAAATGAAATAAATAAACGTTTCTTCCTCCTCTCTTTTCTTGCCTGCCTACTGGCCTTCATTCCCACCTGCACCTTTCCTTTAATAAAAATGAAAAGAGTAGGAACAGAGAGGAAGGAATGGTGATGTCACTTAAGGACAGTAGGAAAGTTTTGTGTGAAAAGTTTGGGGGCACAAAGGATTATTTCCAAGTTACCTGAAAAATTGTCCTATATACAGAAAACCTAATTTTCCTAGAGGGTTCTATGTTTGAAGCAGACTTAAAATACACAGATGTTTTTTCATGGCGATCATTTAAGTTTAACGAACATTGATTTTGTTTCTCATGTGTGTCAGGCACTGTGTTGGGCACAGTTGCTGCCCCGAGGAACTTCTTATGGTTTTGTAAGTAAGACAAACCTGCAGGAGATAACTCCCTGTGTATAACAGAACGACTGGTGACAAGACATAACTTTTGTTGTATTAAATTATTCTTTATAGAGAAATATTGATCCCTGGAGCAGAAAATTCCAGGCACCAAAAACCGTTTACAAAGCAAGGCAGATGGCTTTGTTTTACAGAACACAGCAGAGAGACTCACATGATGGGATTTTTCATTTTCTTTCAGAACATTCCCATTCATCTTTCAAGGTTTCTCATCATTCTTATGAGTAAAAAAGGGAAAGAATAAATATCTTATTTTAAAGCTGGTTTCATGTAAAGGGTTTAAGACGGATCTTCTCAAAACAGTGTGTCTAAGTTACAGGATGATAAATGTGTACCTCGATATGGGACAAACACCCCATATCTTTCCCCTCAAGGGGCCAGTTCTGTTGACCTAACTGCAAGGTCACGGTCATACACGATCAAGAGGGGCATGACCAAGGCTGAGGCCCCAGCCGTGACACTTACTGGATCTGAGTCATCTGTGTGACCCACCTCCCCACACCTGACACATTGCCTGGCAGGGAGTAGATGCGCAATAGATGTTAAACCAAGCATTTCCACCTTCACTTCTGCTCCTGACAGGTGAAGAGAAGAACAGCTGTGACGATAAATTAAATGAGATGGCACAGGTGACAGAGCTTTGCGAAGGGTCATGCAGATTTGAACAGGGTGACTTGAATCTACACCTAGTCATTTCCCCTCTACGTTGGTTCCCTTATCCCTAAATGGGTTAGAAGATCTGCGAAAGTGAGGCTGGGTTTTGATGTTGTTAGTTATGATTAACTTAGGTGAGGCTCATGATGCTTTTAGCTGGTGAGATATTGAAGGAATAGGCAGGCTCGTGTGTAGCCAAAGGACATGAATGGAAAACAAATCATCCCCACTGGCAATCTTCATGAGGATTAATGAAAAACCACGCTCATCACCGACCCAGTGACTGGGTTTTCTCCCTGGGTCTAACCCGATTATATTATTGAATGTTCTGGAGCCCCCCTCACTTACTTAACTATTATGATCCTTACTTACGATTTCCAGATGTAATTATGGTCTCGTCTCCTTAATGAAATGAGAGGTTCTAACCGAGTTACCTCATCAGCAGCCCCTGATGAGGCCTGACAGAATGCCCCTGGATACACAGACTTGATCACAGTAATTCCAGGCTCCTTCCTTTCTCTGCATTCCCCTGGGTGAGCGCCAAAAACAACATCCGGGGGTCAGAGTCACGTTCATGCAACTTATGCTCAGCCTCCTAGAGACCCTACTGAAGCTAACACCCTTGGGAAACCCTTGTGTGGATAGGAACCAGCTTCGTCCATAACTCATTCCCCTTTCATGGGCAGCAATACTCTTCGATGGTTATAGATGCAGGAGGAAAGGGCACTGCGCTGTCAGCCATACTGAGGAAGTGCCCTTATCTCTGTGGGATCTATGTTGGCATGCTTCTATGGAGCACATTCTAGCTCTTAGACATCCTGCGAAAGGTTGAACATTCTGGAGTTTTAAAATGATCTCAGTCTTTCCGAGTTTCATCTACAATTGCTATTTACAGATAAGAACAGTGAGGTTCGGGTGGGTTAAGCAACTTAGCCACATCACACCATGAATTTCCACTTCACACTAAAGAAAAGGCCTGTTATTCATTCTACACAAATTCTCTTGGAGATATTTACTATGTGCAAGACAGAAATGACTGAAAGCCCATGACCTGGCTTCTTTCAGATTGTTTCATTTCTTTCTAACGTGTCTACCTAGCCTTAGAGCTCCTAGATAGTTATGAATGTGACTTTGAAAAGCCTCCAGGGGAGGAAGTTCCTTATGTTTTCTTGGTAACTTCATTTTCCCAGAACTTCCAGGCATTTCTGAAATCTTACCTAAGAGCCTCTGGCTACAACTAAAGTCAGTTCCTCCTGGGAAGAAGGGCGACAGACAGAGGGAGCTCTCTGAGCACAGCCTGCCCTAGAGGGGAATAGGTGCAGTGATACAGGACCACAGCATAGGGAATATTAGTGCTGACTGCCACCTTAGAGGCTAAAGCCTCATTCCCCCACATCACAGAGGAAAATGAGCCTATGGAGAGTGAAAAGCTCCACTGAATGACTGAGCTATTCAGTGGGAGGGCTACACCCAGAGTGTGGGGCTGCTTATCTCCAGGGGGGCAGAAATAGGAGCTGTGGAGGCAGGCAAGTCAGGAGTCGACCCTGGCTCTGTGGGAATGGACAGAATTTGCAATGTTGTGTACTTGGTGCCTTGGTTTTCTTCTCTCATGGACTGATATTGATGTCATAGAAATTTGAGCATTAAGCAAGATCATGTATGAGTCCTTGGGTCATCGTAGGGACTCCTTGAATATTTTTTTGTTCTTTACCCAGGACCCAGTCTTTTTATAACTGAATCAGTCAGTGAAATAAATCACAGCAAAATATAACGACTTGAAATGACAGCAATCATTTACCAGTAACTATTAGTGAGTCATCAGTATACCATTAGTCAAGATTTGTGAACATTAGGTTGGGCGAGTCTGGAGGTCTCTTACAGGCTTTGCTCAGATGGCAGTTGAGGCTATATCATCTGAAGTTTTGACTGAGGCCCGAACATTCATCTTTAAGGTGTCTCACTCACATGACTGGGAAGGTGGGGTTGGCTGACTGTTGCTGAGCCCTTAACTCCAGATCTCCTGAGCCTCTCCTAGGGGTGCTTGTGTGTGCTCACATCATGGCGTCTGAGTGAACAATCGGAGAAACCGAGGTGGAACTGCGGTGCCGTTGATCACCTAGCCTTGAAAACCACACACTTCTATGGGTTCCACCAGGGTCAGCCCTGATTGACAGGTTGAGGGGGCCACACACGCACACAGACTCTTGGAGGCGAGGCTCGCGGGGTCTTGAGTGTGATGGTAACATGTTTTAGCCGCCGCTCCTGGCCTGGTAGGGCAGACAGGGGCTGCACATCACACCCTTTTCCTCGGTGTCTTTTGGAAGTGCTGAGAGTGCTGTTTATAATTAGCAAAGCAATAATCCCTACGGCAGAATTAACTCCAAGTCTCATCTGCTCGCTCCTCTGGAGGTTTTTAAATAGACAGGATGTGTTAATGACATAGTACATTATCTGTCGGTTACCGTGTTGTCAGGCATTGTGGAAACGTGACTTTTGAAAAGAGGAGTTAATCAGTATGAAAGCATTCCTGCGGCATAGGCATGAAACAGACGCCAAAAGTTTCCCTGACAAGGTTGGAGACAGAACCTGGGGGCTGACAGCATGGCCTTTGCACGTGACCCGGGGGCAGGCGTAGGTGAGGCCAGTACAAGACCTGATGGAGCGCCCAGGGCCCTGTCTCACTGCTCCCGGCACCTTTTCACTGCCCCTGCACTTTGAAAGCATGGAATCTGCTCCCAAACTCAACACCATTTCAGGGACTGACCTGGGAAGTGGGGAGACTGCTTATTTCCTGATCCTCATCCAGTCTATTGACCCTACACCCAAGCAAACCCGTCCCCTGAGCTCCAGCCTACCCACTGCTCATTTTCATGTGAGTCCCACAGCGTGTTGAAAATGGAACTTGTCACTTTATTTCCATCCAAATTCATGGATCCCCTGTGTTTGATCTCGGCAAATGGCACCATGTTTCTCCCCACTGCTCAGGTCAGACCTGCTGGTGTGAGGTGATGATTAAGAGGGGAGGATAGGAATGTGGGAGGTTGATTGCTAAGCCTCAGTCTCAGCTCTGCCTTTTACAAGCTTGGTGGTCTTTAGTAATTTGCTCCTCTTGGCCTTTCAGTGTTCCCCTGCTCTCAAAATGGAGATAATAGATCAGCCCAATCATGAAGAGGGTGGTTGGGAGCATTCAGTGAGTCCATCATGCCTGGTACACAGCAGTGGTTCAGTGATGCCCCAGGAGGCGTCAGGTTCTTTGGTGTCTTCCTCCGGATTATTTTTTGAATTCGTGTTTACCTTTGACCTTCACCCTTGGTCATCACCACCAGCCTGCTTGCTGATGGGAAGGTCTAAGTTGTCACAGCCTTGCTTAGCTCTCACCTCTTTGCTCTCAGGTGCGAACCAAAGGGCTGTGCAATCTTTGCCCAGCACTGTCTCCAGTCCTGTCCTTATTGAGCTTTTCCAGTCCCTCTGATGGTCCACACTGTCTCCTCCCTTCAGTCTCTCATGCCCCTTTTCCTCTTCAGAGAAAAACTCCCCTTATTAAGCCAGCTCTCAGTCTTCACAATGATTCTTTTTATTGAGAAAGAAGGGGAATTCCCATTTTATTTCCACAGCTACTCATGAAGTAGAGCAGGGTCCTGTTTCCCACCGCATGGAGAAGGTGCTGGGACAGTGGCTTGGCAGAGTCCCCAACTGGAGCCCTGGCTTCCAGATGTCAGTTCCAGCGCCTTCCCACACAGCCTCTCAACCAGTCTCCCGACTCTGCACACAGGAGCCTTGACAGTCCCAGGACCATTGAGGACTGCCTTTCGTCTTTTTCCTTTCTGTAAGAGTGGGGGTGAGGAGCTCTTGAAGTAGCATCCAGAAACTTCCCACTGAAGGGAAGGACCTCCCCGTGGTGGTGCTCTAGACCTAGAACATTGTGCTCTGGGTTCACATTTAAATTAGGTAGGGGACGAAAAAGGGGACCAAGGGGAAGGGAGGTGGTAATGGTTTCATGCTTGGCTTGCTAAGCCTCTTGCCTAAGCCCTCCATAGCTTTGGAGAAGAAGGCATAGAGGGGTACTTATGTCTCAGTGTGAGTCACCGAGGTTTATTATGAAGAATTATAATCAATATCATGTCTCTAGGACAGAATGGCACATACATAATTGCATGTCTCAACTCTACCCTCCTTACCCCTGACAGCTATTGCCAATTGAATGTGATCATTCCCACGGAAACCTGGAATCCTCCTAAACCCAGGGCACCAGGCCGCTATTGCTGGTCAGATTTAAGTGAGAGGGGAATTCATTGTTCCTCTTTTAAGGAATCCCTTCAAGAGGGAGTTACATTTATTGTTGAATTAATGCATCTTCTCTGGGCATCCTGGTGATTCAGGAGGTCCTGGGCGTGGCAACAGTATTTACCGTTTATAGGTTATTGAATATTGTCCCTCACCTGACACTTTCACCTAGCTGTGCCATCAAGCAGCTCTTCAAATAAACATTCAACACTGGAAGAAAAGAGAAAAAAAAAAAAAAAAAAAAAAACGAAAGGAAGGAAGGAAGAAAGGAGGGGAGGAGGAGGGAGGAAGGGGGAAGGGGCAACTCTGTCAGATCAGCTCAGGGTGTTTTATTCTTCCTTTCAGATGACTCCTGGGCCTTCAGTTGACCCAAGGATGGAGGGATCGAGGAGGTATTTGACTCCCAGATATCCTGTTGTCTGAGCTGTGGGTGGAAGATTTTCCAGGCCAGAACTTGGGTTTTCCTAGCGGTGTGCTGTGACACTCCAGTTCTGCACCCTTGCCTGGTCCTCAAATTCTTTCTCCTTTAATGACAGTTACACCTCACTCCTTTGGGAAACTTCCCAGATCTGGGACTTGACCGGACTCTACCTCTCATCCCTCAGTCAGGATGGTTGGTCTCCCCTGCCCTCCTCCCTCACTTTATGAAGCTTTGTTGAAACTGTTACCATCTGTTGATCTCCTCAATTTCTTCAAGTGGCTCTGGGGTGATCAGTGCCGACAGATATGTGTTGACTTACTTTGTTAGAGTTGCTACAGCTTTCCAGGTGTCCGTGCCCTGTGAATATCCAAAGGACCATCAAGCCTTCCACTTTGTTGAGACTTCACTCTTACTGTCAGAAGTGGTGCACACAGCAGATTCTTAGCTTAAATGCTGTTGGCACTTCTTTGGGGAAAAAATGCAGAATTCCCATTTTTACCCAACAAATATTGAGCATTTCATAGGTACCAGGAGATACTGGAGATGCACAGTGAATGACACAGCCCTAGGCTTCCTACTGTCATGGGGGTTTCAGTGAGGAATTAAACAAGGTACTGAGCAAACATTTGTTGAATGAATGAATGAATGATGAATAGGTATACTTAATTAAAAGAAAACCTTTAAACTTTATAATTGTTTAGACTCCTGAATGTGTGCTGTTACACTAGGAAACACCTCTGTTTGCTCACTAAGATTGTAATTACATTATAGTTTGAGTCCGTGATTAGCTACGAGTTTGGGAATGAGAGCCATTAACTCCACCCAAAACGTGGAAAAGATTGTGGATCTTTCCAGAACAAATGAAATGTCAACATAGAGTGCACTGCAAATATGAAGTCACTAGACTTGTAATACATGGGCCCATGAGGCAAAGCCTCGGAGCTTTTGGGACATCAGGTTTAGTTCTGATGAATTCAGTGCAGTAAAAACCTGGGGGAATGCCTCATTTGTTTATTCTTCACATCTAAGTTCACAATGTTAATCCATGTGTGGGCTGAGCTGCCTAGCCACTGGGCCTGTGTTTGTAAACCAAGAAGTCTTTTCCCTACAGAACAAAATTTTTAGCCTTTTTTGGGACATGTTCCCCTTGGAAAACCCACTGAAAACAATGAACTCTCTCCCCAAGAAAATGTAGGCCCAGTGGACTATGCATTCAGTGCTAGAGTTGATTCTCTGGGAGCCCAGAGTCTGAGTTTAAGACCCTGGAGTACGGTCAAGTGTCTGATTCCAAAAATGTCCCCAAAGCATTGCTTTTGTGTGGGGAATGTATGTGAGGAGAATTTTGCAATGTGATCAAGTGCCCAAGGTGCATTTGGGCATCTGTCTAGATTAGTTCCTAGGGCATTGAGGGTTCCCCTTGACTTGGGGCAGCAGCACTGGACACAGGCAGGAGGAACCCCATGTATTTACTACATTGCTGTTGGACCTTCTTTGCTAGATCAAAGAGACCAAGAACTAAAAGCCAGAAATGTCTTTTCATGTGGACTAAAGGGGACCCTGGATGTCTACTTCAGTGCATGACCAACACACGTTAGTTAGGGTTGGTAATGAACAACATCTGGGTTGAATTGGACTGGGCTGTGTTGGGTTTGGTTGAGGTGGATTAGACTGGGTTGGGTTATGTTGTGTTGGCTTGTGTTGATTTGAGCTGTGATGAACTAGTATGGTTTAGATCGGATTGGGCTGGGTTGAGTTGTGTTGGGTTGAGTTGGGTATGTCTGTGTTGAGTTGGACTGAGTTGTGTTGGGTTGTGTTGGACTGGGTTAGGTTGAGTTGAGTTGTGTTGTGTTAGGCTGAGTTGAGTTGGGTTGTGTTAAGTTGGGTTGGGTTAGGAAAGGTTAATAGCTTCTCAGTGGCTCTCCTGCTTCTGTTCTCTACTCACCAGGAGGAGAAATTAGATGGAGGAAAATATCATCTTTCTGTCAACGTCCACAGAGCGCTCAGAAGTCTTTTGTATTTGTATCACTTTGAATAACAGACTTCTCTCCCTGGGAAGCTGCCACAATATCAAGGGGTTGAGTCAAAGCTAATTTGAGGTATTCGCCATCCTCCTGACTCCAGATCACTATAGGTTTCATACCCTCAGTGGTATCTGAGTGGGGTTAGGGAGACGCCATTTGTTTAGATGTTAGCCCAGCCTATCAATCAAACCACCTATACCCTGAGAGGCCTTTTCCTGGACAGAGAGGATGTGCCAGAATGGCTCTATTTGTTGCAGGATAATAAAGTTATAACCTTTCACTGAGAGACACAGAGATGCCATTTTTAATTAAAACCCCTGATTTCTCTGTGCCCATTTCGGTTTGAGCTCTTCTGATGACTTTCTGTGTCTGAAATCCCTAGGAGTTATGGGGCTGACTCAAAATGCTTGGACACTCCAATGACATATTGCTCCTGGCAGACTCTCTGACATGTCACTCCAGGAGGGAGGACTTCAGGCCAGTGCTGGCAGGAAGCAGCTACCAGCTGGAGCTGACGAGGTCAAGGCTGGTGAACATTCTGTCCTGGATTACGCCAGCCCTGGGCTTTCACCTCACAATTCACCACTTTTGCTTCCCAGAGGTTGACACAAATCCAGTTCTACACTCTCAGCTTTGCAGGAAGCTGACTGTTTGAAATATATCAGCAGCTGTGGTTACATCCACCTGGCAAGATGCCAGAGGAGGAAATTAAACTTTGCATTTCCTGAGCCTTCTCTCTGCCCACTTTCTGCTAACCAATCCAATCTGCCGCGTATGCGTAAGAGTGCCACGGCCCTTGATGGTCTCAGTGCCATTGATGGAGAATTCTACTGTTATTCCAGGGGAAAAGATTTGAGCCTGCCCAATGTCTGACACCCGAGGTGAGTGTAGCCTGTGGAGAGATGGAGAAAGGGATGTGGTTGCCAATATCCCAATTTGACTTTTGTGGATGGAGAGGAAATGATTTATAGGAGTCAGTAAAGTGATATATGTCAGTAGTTTAAGAAGTCAGAGTGTGAATAACAAATGAGGTTTCTATTACTTCTAGGACAGTAAAAGCTATAATCTTCCACTGGGAGAAAATAACAAATTTTCTGTGTATGTATCTTCTTGTGGGAATGCCTAGCTGTACCATGCCAGAGGAATCTATGTCCTCCTTTTCCTAGCCATTTTGTCCACCTTGCCTTGTGTTTGTGTCATGTAGGGATCATAGAAACACAGAGGCCCTTTCTGACCCCTGGGGAGTTTATAGTCTAGTACAGGAAATTGCAGATAAGCTCATCATACCTGTCACACAAGACTGTGAGAAGTATTTACAAGGAACACGGGGCACAGCCCACCTCCATTCATTCATTCAGAAAGCATTTCCTGAGCTTTGATGTTCCTGGAATGATTCTTGCACTTGGGATTCAAAGATTGAAAATGCAGTTTCTAGAATTCATAGACAAGGAAGAAACATGACTTTTGTAGAGAGAAAACTTGGGTCAAAATCCCAGCTCTTGGCAAGAGATGTGTCCACTCTGAGCCTCTGTTTCCTCTTCAACAAAATGGAAGAACATGGGAGCAATCCCAAAGGCCTGGTGGGGGTGGAAGGAGGCACGGGAATTGGTTTTGTAAGGAAGCTGCAAAGCCCTGGATTAGGTTGGGTTGGGCTGGGCATGGAAATGACCTGGGACTGAGCCTCCTGGTGTGAGCATCGCACAGGAGACCCGATGGCTCCCCCTGCTGGTCATCTGGGATCCTGCACTCTGAGTATTGTAGGTAGGAGACTGGACAGGCCACTTCCCTTTCTTTGCCTGCTGGGCTGGCCTTTGGGGCCATGAGCCTGTAAAGCTTCCCTATTTCCTATCCTTGTCAGGCATCTGGAATCCTGGAAGGCCCTGCCAAGATGTAGCACAAAATCTGCTGACAGCCTTGTCCCTTATTTATTATTTATACCTTTTATTTTGGAGACTTCCATATACACATACGGAGAAAATAGTATATAACAATCCTCATGCACCCAGCTCTCAATGTCAGTGATTATTAATATATACCCCATCTTGCTCTTCTCGTAACCCCACCTATTCTTCCTCTGCTCCTGGATTATTTTAAAGAAAAGCTCTTTCAAATAAAACCACAATCACAAGACCGTGATCACTCCTAAAAATAATAATAAAAATATTCCTTAATATTATTAAACCTTTCGTTGGAGTTCACTTTCCCCTGATGACCCACAAATGTCTGGGAACAGAACTTGTCAAGTAGAAATCAGAATGATGCTTGCACATTGGATTCGTGTGATATGTGGGCAGGTGCGTGCTGGAGGGAGCGGCTCAGTGGGGTCGGGGAGCTTGTGGAGACAGGAAAAGGAGGACAGTTTCAGGACCAGCATGCCCCAGTGGGTAGAGGCGCAGAGCATGTGATTTCAGGGTACAGGAGTTAACTGGAGAGGAGTGGGGAATTTTCCTTCTGGGCAAAGGAGGAGGCAGGTGTGTGCGATCCTTAGCTAGTTGCTTCTATTTCCTCAATAAAATACAAAGAGGATAAGACAATCATTCTGAGGCTTCTCTGAACAATCATCTCTATTTGTTAGATAAAGAAGCAAGACCCTGAGAAGAGGTATGCTCAAGGTTCCAGAACTAGTTAACAGCGTGTTTAAGAGCAGGATCTAAGTCTCCTGGATTTGAGGCTGTTCTCCTGGTTAGTGCTGACTTTGAGAAATGGGAAAACACTGGTGTCTGGTCTCCTTCTAGTGATGGCTGACTAGGATCCAAGGTCTAACAGGGAAGCGGTGTTGATGGGATTCTCCTTGATAATTCCCACCATATTGGGCACCATGATTTGAATCCAAGAGCCTGGTCAAGGAGGGGTCTCACAACCCCCAAATCTCAGACCTAAAGAGGCCCCTCCAGCTGGTCCCCAAGTTCCATGCTTACTGCTAGAATGCTCCTCACGTTCTACCACAATCCTGCAAGTGAAAGAGCATCACCACCTTGCCAGCAGTGTACCCTCCTGGGCACATCTCTAAGGGCAGGGAAACATCAAGCAAATAAATGTTGGGTTGGAACGTACCTTCCTATAATTTCTACCCACTGAGCCTAATTCTGCCTCCAGAGCTACACAGTCAGACTCATCCCACTCCTTCCTGACAGCCCTTCAGTTACTTGGGGCCGCCCCAGGGCTCCCTGCTGAGAAGTGACACTGCTTCAGAGCCCCTGGAAGGAGAACCTTCCCTGAGCAGAGGCCTCACCCAGAGCTCAGAGGACCTGAAGCTCTCCAGAGCTCAGTTTTGATCACTTATCCTCTGGGTTCCGGGAAACATATCCTGTTATTTATTCTACTTTCTATTTGGTAAAAATGTGTTCTCTTTTCACTTCAGTGCCCTTGGGTGCCCAGCTCTTTGGAACACCCCACTTTTCTCTCAAGAATTTTGCCTGATTTCTCAGGTACTCCATATGCACCATGGGGCTGCTTGCAAGAGACACACTTTTCCTTCTCTGTTGTGCTCCCCGGGGAGGTTAGTCCAGAGGCTCCCCCCACTGCCCACTGATGATAACCAGTGGCATCTTGGGGCTTGTAGACTCACCCTATTGCCACAGACAGAGTGGAATCTTGCCTGCAATCGTCACCCTTACCCCTTCCCACACGTCAAAGCTCAACCTCAGACCCTCCTCATCTGAGAAGTCTTTCCCAACTACTCTAACCTCTGCTCACTTCCTCTTTCTTGGGAAGCAGGGGCTTCCTGAGAGCAGGGGCACCTGGGAAGGAGGACTCTGCCCACAGGGGCAGTTTAGAGTTGTGATGATGGTGTTGATCACCAGTCAGGCACAAGGCGGGTCTGCATTGCTGGCACTGGAACGGGAGTCCCTCCACTGTGCTGCTTCTCAGTGCCTGCCTCGTGGTTTCTCGAATGATCCCATGGGTCCAGATTTCCTCTCCTGACTGACCCAGGGGTAAGCCTTGTTGGCTGGGATGAGTCTTACTGTTCTCCCCACTCCATCTGAGGCTGGCCCAGACCTGGGCGCACCATCCCTGCTTTCCACAGAGGTGTGGATTTTGTGGGTGAGTAATTGGAGTGGTTCCCATGATGTGGGGACAGCATACCTTAAAATCTGTAGGACAGTACACAGATGTAGGAGCAGGAAAGTTGACTGGCTGGTAAAACCTAGGACCCCTCCCTAGCAGCACATGTCTAGAGACACCCTCCCTAGTTACTCCCACTGGAGAACTCCAGGCAACTCTCGTGAGAACTCCAACTCTCGTGAGAACTCCAGGCAACCTTACCAGCTCTCTCAACTCTCAGGAGAGCTGTAGGCCCAAAGGGCCCCAGGTATATAAGACACACCATTTTACCAGCGAGCTCTTGTTACTGTAAGCCCAGAGCTACATGCATCATTTTTGTTTAGTTGTTTTCCAATAAACTTGCCACGTGGTGCTGGAATAAGGCATCTTTCCTCCAGTTCTTTCTGGGAGGAACTCCACACTCATTCAGTCTCAATCACCTGCATTACCTATTCCCAGCAGCTCCAGAAAATATTTTTCCTTGGAATAATTTCTTCAGCTCTGCCTCAAGATGGAAGGGACTGGAAGGAGCGTGTGTGTGTGTATGTGTGTGTGTGTGCGCGTGTGCAGGGGAGCCATGTATGCTGCACCCCTGCTGAGTGACAGCAGGATAGGATGTTATCTGTCCAGCAGGGTCCACACCAGCCTGGTGTCCCCTGATTGAACCTGGGGCAGGAATTTGACCTTAGCGTTCCTCTCATGCGCTGCCCTTGGGTCAGGTGCACCCTGGTAATGATTTTTGTGGCTGCGGGCAACTTCGGGTCCAGTGATGACACAATTCAAGAGAGTTCTTGAGGTGGTAAGAAGTGCAGTGCATAGATTTATTAGAGAAAAAAAGCAAAGGTAAAAGCACAAGATAGAGGTGAGCAGAAAGAGCTGCACTGATTGCTAAGAGAGTTCTAAATTTATACCCCTCCCTTAGACCAAGGAATGGCTGTTGATAATAAAGGAGTACTTTTAATCATCCAAGACCAGGCCATCCCTGGGGGCGGGTTCCTGGTGCGACAGGAAGAGACTATCCTGAGGTTTCTCAGTTTAGTTCTAAAAGCTCTCCACACCCTTTTGTTGTCCCATCCTTCCTGCTGATTTTGGAAGCTAGCAGGAATGCCGAGAAGGTTGCAGATTAGCAGCATCTCATCCAAATTTCCCCCAACAATTTGGTCAACTGCCTTCACCCAAGTGTAGGCCACATACATCCCAAGGACCCAGGTTTGTGTCCTGGAGCAGGAGCAAACAAGATGGAGAACGAGATAAAAATAAAGTATGCCTTCCTTCCTCCTCCTCTCTCTTCCTGTCTGCCTCTGCTCGTCTTCATTCCTGTCAGCACCTTTCCTTAAAAAAAAAGAAAAAAGACCCTTTGGACCACTTGATAAAATGACAAAAACTCCAGAAAGTTTCTCTTCTTCAAGGGAAACAGCTACTGTAACAGGTCTCAGGACAGGGCCAGAGATGTCCCTTCTTTCTCGAGAAATTATTTTCCTTTTGATGAGAACTTTAAAGTTCTACTCTTGCAGCCACTTTCAAATATATAATAGGTGTTAGAACATTCGTCACCATGCTGGACAGAACATCCCCCAAACTTTGTGATTTTATAACTGGAATTTGTACTTTTTACTCCTTTTTCTCTACCCCCTTTTCTCTGACAACCACCAATCTGTTCTCTGGGCCATCTGATGCCCCCATCCTCCTGGACTCAGCTCCAATGTGGTGTCTCCCTTGGGGACCTTCCACCAGCCCCAGCTGATCATGTGAGAGACTGTGTCTTGCCCCATAAGCCCCTTTGTCTCCAGAACTGCAGTTTATTAGGGGCTGTTTGTATCTGACCTTTGTGCTGTCAGGGCTGTGAGGGTGGGGACCTTTTCCACCACCAGTTCTGTAAGTGCCTGACAGGTGTTTGTCTGATGGGTGTTCGTCAGATAAAGAAATGCAGGCAGGCTGTTCTGTAAAGCAGACTGCAGTGTATGCAGAGAATTCTGGATGAGGGATCGAAGAGAAGAAGCACTAGACCAACTTTTCTTTCCTTCCTTCTTTCTTCCTTCCTTTCACTTAAAAAACCAAATTTTACCATTTCTTTTGCTTTCATTGCTATATGCATTTTAGGATATTGAAACTGCACCTCAGTCTGTGCATTTCACACCACGGCCACCACCTGAGTTCCAGGGCCTTCACCTCCTGCTTCCCCCCTTCCTTCCCTCCTCCGCCCCACCCGCTGTGGCAGCCGCTGCCTGTGTCCAGTGAATTGTGTTGTGTTTTGTCTGTTCGTTTGTTTTGTTTCTTGATACTCCATATCATGTGAGACCAGCCTGTGCTTCTCTTTCTCTCTCTGTCTTGTTTTGCTTAGCCTGCTCCTATCCAGTTCCATCCAGCTCATGAAAAGCCCAGTTTTATCTTTTGAACAGCTGCATAGAATTCCGCGGAGCACACAGACCACTGCTTCCCTGTCGAGTCATCTGTGACGGCATTTAGGGTGTTCTCATGTCTTGGCCGCTGTGAACTGGGCTGCTGTGAACATAGAGGTGCAGATGTTTTTTCTGATGGGTGTTTTGCATTCTCTGGGTGTCTTGGAAAACTTCTCTTAAAGCTGTCACGGTGTTTGAATAACGCCACTGCTCTGACCAGAGGCTGGTCAGGGCCTCAGAGCTGGACTGGATGAGTAATGAATAGACAGGAGGCAGTGGTCAGTAGTGACCTCTGACCTGGGTCTGGAAGAGTGGGGGTCCCTCCAGGTTCTTCCCGTCCTCATCAAACCCCGGCTGCCTCTAGATGGCGATGAGCCAGATCCGTGCTTCTCAAAGTATGGTCCCCAGAGCAGCACCACCTGCGCACTTGGAAATGCATATTCTCAGGCCCCACTTTGCTAGTGGGCCTCTGTCATCTGTGTTTTGACAAGCGGCCCGGTGACTGGTAAAGGCTCTGGTCTGGAAACCATGGTAGGAGGATGCGTCTTCAGCTGCGCTCGGTGTAAGAATCAGTTCTCAACACCAGTAAAAGTGCGCTTTCAAAGGCTGCGCAGCCACAGCTCACCTACCCCAGACTCTGCTGCATCCTTTGACATTACAGAGGCTGAGTGAGCGCAGAAGGCCTAGCGGGGCACACAGAAGCTCAAAGATTTGGGGGACTTGGGGGTGGAAGGAGTGACCCAGACAAATGCTTCAAATATCCGAAAGACTTCAAAGGGGGCTGGCTCAGTAAAGGAGCAGGCCAGCGGGGTGGGGGTCGGGGTGGGCTCTGGTGGCAGTGGGGCTGGTTGCATCTGGGAGGCAGGTTTCACTCAGCGCCTGGAGACTGAGTCTATTTAGAAATTCATGAAGATGTTAATACAGGCATTAGTCAAAACAACGAGAATCAGATCCTTAAGAGAAGAGACTGAGAAGAGTGCCTAGGACCTGCCTCTGCAGCCTAGAAAACACTGAGACAAAAGCCAAGGGACATTCCCGCCCAAAGGCCACACACACGGCAGAGCATCACCCAGGCATTTCTGGGGGCCCTCGTCCTATCAAGGAAGGGGATGCCTGCGTGGTCAGGGTGCTAGGTGAGCAGGGCAGGCTGTCGGCTGCTGCTGAAACTCTTGGCAGGACCTGGGAGTCCTGGCTTCCTGTTGGACACTCAGGTTCTGCCGATACTGCAAGCAAGCCCCCCACCCCGCATCCCTTCCCCTCCCCACTCCGCTGCCTCCCAGCCAGGGTGGGCCCACAGGCCTTGAACTGCGCTGCACTGCAGAACTCCTGGGAATGTCTCAATCCTGCAGACCCAGGAGTGGCCAGATGGTGTGGAGCTGATGTCATCACTGCCAACTTCTCTGTGTCCCTGGAAAGCTGACAACGTGGAATTTAAGGACAATTTGGGGGTTCTTTTTTAAGTTAAAAAATTCAATTAAAGAGTTCCTACCTGGTCAAAAAAATAACTTGGGGGGACTTATTGAGAACGAAGCTCCCTGGACCCCATTTCAGAAGTCCTGATTTAGAGTCAGAGAGAGGCCCAGGATGCGGCTCCTTTGACCAGCGTGTGCGAGACCCCGCGATCCGATCTGCACTGCACACTCGGGACGAGTGGCTGCAGGAGAGGAATCGAGGTTGACAGCACTGTGGGACCCACTCAGGGAGGGAAGAGGCCCTGTACCTGAAATGGGACGGTCTTTCCCCAAAATAGCCCAGAGTGGCGCCAGGGGGAGGAGGAACGCTTCCGCCCCTTTCAACATCCTTGTAATTTGCATTTAAAAATAGCAGCTCATGAATAATGAGTGAGTCACCGCAAGCCCCCTCCAAACACAGTCTTGAATAAAAGATCACCGTAGCCTCCGGGGGGGTGGGGGGCTGGCCTTTGATGTTTTATTGATGGCTTCCTGCCCGCCGAGCTGCCCGTTGGCGGTAATTGGTGCTGGACCTGCTCCTCCTGGCTGGCTGGCTTCTCCAGGGCACCCTCCTGTGTCGGACCGCTCGGAAGTCTCCTCGGGGCCCTCTGGAAGGAGAAGGGTAATTGTAGGGCGCTGGGAAACACTGCCCAGGCCCTGGGAGGTGGGACCAGCATCCCCAGAAGCCATCGTGTGTAGCCAGCCAGGTGAGCTTTCAAGCAGGTGTGAGTGCGTCTCTTTCACAGTTTGCAATGAAGCCAGGAATGGAAAGCAGGCATCAAGGACCGTATACAATACCCTCTCTGCAAGGCCACTGGCTCTGTCCCTGGCACGTGCCCCCCTAAGCAAAGGCTCTGCATGCCCTGGGGCGTGCGTGGGTGCGTTCCTGTGTGTGTGTGTGTGTGTGTGTGTGTGTGCGCGTGTGTGTGTGTGTCAGAGCCCCACCCAGGAGGTGCCTTGCATCTGCCCGAGGTGCTGGGAGGCCCCAGACACCTATTTTTAGGTAGAGCCCCAAGAGCTGCCTGGGGTATATTGTTGTATACCCTCTACAGGGGCAGGAAAAATGGGAGAGGGGGCTTCATAGCCTTCACAGGAAAAGTAAATGCGTAGTAAGTCAATCCACCTTTTAAGAAGCAAAAGTATCATGGATAAAGGGGGCATTGGAATGAGGGCTCTAGGCCCCAGATGGAAGAAGACTCCAGGCGAGCCAGGAGGTGGGAGCTCAGCCAGGGTCTGGGGTGGGGGTGCGCACTGTGAGGTCTGTCCTAGATCTCTGAGTGGTTGTGGAGGGTGCGATAATAGTGTGGGAACGGGATACGCGGGGCCCTTAAAAATCTCTGGACTTGGGACTTGGGCCACCTTCTAAGGGGCTTGAGAGAGTAGTTGCAAGAACTGACAGAGCTGAGCCAGCTTGGGACCCCGCAGGGCGCCCCAGGGTAGCACAGCCTGCATCCAGGTAGGGTGCAGCCAGGAAGGGTGCCGCCTAGGCTGTCTGCAGGGGCAGGTGTGTGCACCGAGGACTGAACCTCCTGCAGAGACAAATGGCCTACCTGGCTAGGGAGTATTTCTGGTCACTGGGTCCAATTACCATGGACCTGGTGGCTTATAAACAACAGGGTTTGTCCTCACTGCTGGGGTTAGAAAGTCCCAGATAAAGGTGCTGGCAGGGTGGTGTCTGGTGAGGCCTAATTCTCACTTCATAGATGCTGTCTTCCCAGGTGGGAGAGCCAGGGGGCTCTCCGGGGTCTCTTTTTTGTTGTTGTATTTATTTATTGAATTAATTCATTTAAAGGAAAGGTGCAGGCAGGAATGAAGGTGACAGGCAGGCAGGAAGAGAGAGGAGGAAGAAGCAGTGTATTTAGTTTATTGAGGGCTTCATCGCGGTTGTTCCCGGCCCCCCGGCCCAGTCCTGGGACATGAACCCAGGTCCTTGGGATGCATGTGGACTTCACTGGCTGGAGGCCACAGACTTAACTCCTGAGCCACTAGGGTGCATCCATTTTATTATTTTTTAAAGAGAGGAAGGAAAGAAGGAAGGAGGGAGGGAGGGGAGAGGGGATACTTGGCTCTGGAGGGAGCGGGGAGGGAAGGAAGGGAGCAAGAGAGAGAGGAGAGGAAGATACAACTTTATTTATTTAGTTGTTCTTTTTGGTTTTTCACTCTCACCCTGAGTCCTGAACCCAGCTTCTTGGGCTGCTTGTGGTCTGCACACCAGTGCTTCAGCTGCCTGAGTCACATGGGCTTGCACTATTTTTCATTTCATTTTATTTTGGGGGAGCTCTATTATTAGGGTGCTGATTCATGAGGATGCCATTCATGAGGCTCCACGCACAGACCTACCTCCCTGAGGCCCCACCTCCTTATACCATCACATAGGGGACAAGGTTTTTAACACATAGATATGGGGGTACACAAGCAAACATCCCATCTATAGCAGGGAGGGTGCTGGCAGTGGGATTCCCAAGGCTCAAGGAGACCAGGTGTGTGTTGTTACTCCCACCATGAAGGAAGGCAGCGTCTTCACTGCTGAGCCAAGCCATTCATTCTGCTCCTTCTCAGACCTGGTGAGCCAAGGCCATTCATTCTGCTCCTTCTCAGACCTGGGTCAGCCACTATTCTGGTGTTAAGTGTGGTGTGGTGTGTGTGTGTGAGAGAGAGAGAGAGAGAGAGAGAGAGAGGGGGGGGGGGGGGGGGGGGAGGGAGAGAGAGAGTGAGAGAGAGAGAGACAGAGGGACAGAGAGAGAGAGAGAGACAGAGAGAGAGAAGGAGGGGGGAGAGAGAGAGAAAAGAGGAGAGGAAGGAGTTATGTTTCTTGGTTTGATTAGGAATCTCTTTCACACTAAGGAGCTCACAGAGTGGTAAATACTTGAATAACTCACTGCTGTCTTGTCCACACAGTCTGGAGACAACACCCCACTGGGCTTTGCTGAGACTTAGGGGGAAGCTGAGCCCAGAGAGGGGAAGGCAGGTGGGAAAACCAGAGAGGAGCAAGGGGTGGTCTGGTTCCTCACCCTGCCTCTATCAGCTGGGAGCAGCATCCTGCCTCTGGAATCCTTCCCCAGTCTCAGCCACATCCCCTCCGTTTGGGATTTGTGTGGGAGGCAGGAAGGTGGGGCCTGCAGTTAGATGGCCTGGGTTTTAGGTGACAGCCCCACCAAATCCTGACCATGTCTCCTGGGCCAGTCACTCAGGCCCCTCCCGTGGACACTCCATGACCTTGCAGGCTGCCAGGAAGATGCTGTGAGTGGTGTTTGAGCAGTGGGCACCTGCGAGTTCAGTGGGTTTGGAGTTCAGTGGGTTTCCTCTTCAGTGCTTCTTGAAGAGGAAATACATAGGAAAGGTCTGAAGCACATCCTCTGGCTCCCTCCCTTCCTCCTTCTCCCCCTACACCCCCATACTTGTCAAATGCGCATTTCACACCAGGCCACCACCATCCAGCTGACCTCCCTGCCATTCCATACCTCATCCCCTTCCCTTCTGATAACCAGTGTTCTGTACTTCTAGCGCATCTGTCTAGCGCATCTGTCAAGATAAGAAACCACTGATGGAAAAGATGTGTGCACACCCATGTTCATTGCAGCGCTATTCACAATAGTCAAGAGTTGGAAACAGATTAAGTGCCCATCTATGGATGGATGGTGGATAAAGAATAACAACATGGATGACCTTGAAGGGATTATTCTAAGTGAAAAAAGTTAGGTGGAGAGAGACCAAGACCATATGATTTTACTCACATGTGGAATATAAAAAAAAACAAGCAAATAAAACAAAAAAATGCATATATATATACACATATGTATATAATGACTATATATGTGACTATATGTAGCATATGATGAGTTGAAAACTCTTCGAAGGGACATACATACATAGAAATAATCTGAATACAGTAAAGAGGCATTCTGTAAAAAATAATAGGTTTCCAAGCCATGCTCTTGGTGCCCAAGCCCTGTCTCCTAAGAGATGAGAAGACTGTTCTCCTGTGCGAAGGACTGCCAGAGACTCTGCTCTATTTCACTCTTGGGCTTTAATCATCTCAACCTCCAAGATATTTTTTTGCAGCTTCTCTTGCCTGGTTGCCGATTTTCTGAAAACATGATTAGGAATGTCTAACAAATTAATAAGCATTCTCCACATTTATTCTACAAAGGATTTGCTTTCTCATGCCCTGGTGCCCCAGACAAATACATCTCCTCACTGGCATCTGGATGGCTGGGCGGGCGGGGCACTGTGGGACAGAAGGGGGACAGAAGGCGTGAAAGGCAGCAACTGTGGGAGTGGAAATCATGAGCATTCGGGGTGGGGGAAGGGATGCACCTGCCCTTCTGGCTGAGGTGTCACCTCCCCTGGCAGGCACAGCCTGCTGTGATGGGAACATTGAGACCAAGCCTCAGGCCCCTGTGTTTTTTATTTGCAGTCACATTGGTGTATACCAACACAAGTTTCAGGTGTACCATCTTACAAACCAACATCTGCATATACTACATTATAGTTGCCACCAGAAATCTAGTGTCTGGACACTTGAAGCAGCAAATACTGTCACTGGAATCTCACTTTGGTGAGATAAGCAACTAAAGTCAATGTAAGTTGCCCCTTTTCCTCTGGGCCCCTAAATGTGACCTTGGTGTAGATTCCTGTTTAGGTTTATCCCATGGGCATTTAGTACCAGGGCTGGGATCCCCTGCCCTTACCTCCACCTGGGGAGATACTTCTGCTGTTGACACTTTCCTTGTCAGTGGAGGGCCCACCTCTGCAGAGACTGACCCCAGGCTGAGTTGGCTCTGGGGGCCTTTTCCTGGCATTGGCTGCCTCTCCATCCCTGAGCTCAGGGCTAGAGCTGACCAGCTGAGTGTAGGGAAGGGCATCTCTCCCTGCTTCCCTCGGGGCAAGTTGAGTGACTGAGCAAATAATGGCTGGACTTTTTGCACCTCAATCTTCGAGTATCTCAATGACTGATTCCTGACATGCAGGCTTCTTGATTCATTCAGGACAGTCCAGCCAGGACCATACACTGTGTACTGACTGGAGAGACCAGAAGCCAGGAAATTCCAGTCAAGTCCTAGCTCTGACATTTATTAGCTCTCAGCCTTCTGAGTCTCTGTTTCCCTCGTATGGAAGCCAGGGTGAGTAACGCCCCATAGGGTTGTTGGCAGGAGAAGTGAAGAATTACTTGGACTCCAAAGCCTAGATTTTATACCATTGAATGTGCTGCGAAATTCGGACTCTGAGAATGAGAGGAGTGGACGTCGGGGGACATACTGGACCTTCCTCTTAAGAAGCTGACCTGGTTCTTCTCTCTCGGACCACACTCACTGCAGTGAATAGCAGCTCTGAGGTAGCTCTTTCTGTGACACTGAGGCCATATTTGCCAATCATTTAACACTCAAGAAAATCAGATTCCTGGGTATTTCTTCACAAACTTGAAACGCAGGCTGACCATGGCCATCCCTCTTTCTGCCACTTGCATGTTCTTGTTGGGATTGGGTTCCCTTACTGAGGGGGGCTTTGGGGACTATCAGATTAATACACATGACACTTAAACAATAGAGTTTGAACTTCATGGTTTCATGCAATTTTTTTCTAATAAATACAGCTAACTCATTATCTGTGGATTCCACATTCAAGGATATAACCAACCATGGGTGTTGGTCGGTTGGTTGATTCCATGATGCAGAACATGGGGACATGGAAAGCCAGCTATGAGGGACTTGAGCATCTGTGAATTTGGGTATTCCAGGGGGGTGGGGTGGGCCTGAAACCTGCACATGCCAAGAGTAAAGTGTAGCTGAGTTTTGGGGGGGTCAAAAGTTCCATTAGAATTTTTTTTTTTAAAGAAAAAGGTGCAGGCAGGAATGAAGGTGAACAGGCAGGCAGGAAGAGAGGAAGAAGTAACATTTTATTGATTTTGTTTAGCTTTTATCTTGGCTGTTCTCCCCTGCCCCTGGATGTGAGCCAGGTGGACTGCACTCTAGGCCAAAGGCAGATGACTAAACTGCTGCTCCACCAGGTGTGCTTCTGCTGGAATTTTAACTGCATGGTGGAAGGCACCTCACCCTCAGAATTGTTCAGGGGTCAGTAGTTTTTGGAATTCAGAAGGAAGAGCCAGAGTCAAGTCGGAAATACCCGGGACAAACTCGAGCCTGCTGCACTCGCTGCTGTCTGGCAGGCCCTCTATTTGAGGTGGGAGAAGGATGTTAGGAAGAGAAAGAAAAATTCTCCACCAGATACCATTTTTTACCCTCAAAATCTTCACAAAGAATCCCTATGGCTTCCATGAGACCCCATTTCTCTCTGTCTTTCCTCAGTGAAAGCAATATAATTGGTTCCCATCTTTCCCTTGTAGATAATCTCAGTTACAGCAGAGACTTGACTGTTGGACTGAGTTAAGGGAAGTTTCCAGAATTTGTGGGCTAGATTTTATTTAAACTGTTTTCTGTCTCTGGCAGGCTAGGAGCATGAAGTTTTGGCTTGGACACTACGATCATCATGATTTTTGCCTCTCCCATGTTCTCTTTATTTCATCTTCCATGTTGGTTCATTATCCTTCCCCATGAAAGAGAGACGTGCTTCTTCCTTCCTGTTCAACCTGCACTCTTCAAGATCTCTTGGTCTTTTCAGTGTTTGGGGAGGTTTTATCCAACTTCCCTTGGAATCTTGATGGTGCAGTGCCTCAGAGCAGGGAAAGGACACTTGTACACATCCTCCAAGCTGGGAGGATGGCTGAGAAGGGCACTTGGCATCTCTTGTTCTAAAGTCCTCTACCCTGACTTGAAGGCAGGTAGCATTTGGCTTCCCTACGATGTCACACTCAATTTTATATTTATAGGACTTTGATCCCCATCCTTTCAAAGGTGAGTATGTTCACTTTGTAGAGGCAAATGTTGAACAGTTAGATTACAGAACCGTTTCAGAAAACGGAGTCTATCTCTTGCCTTAGTTCAGGCTCCTATAACAAGAATACCATTGACCGGAAGCTGAAACCATTATTTCTCACAAGTCTGATGGCTGGAAGTTCGAGATCAGGGTGCCACATGGTAGGTGTCTATTAGGGGTGCTCCTTCTGGCTCCTCACACACTGGGGAGTCACTGGGGTCTCTTCATCTCCTGTTAGCTTCATCCCCATGCAGCCCAGCATGGTGGCTCCTCTCCATGATCTCATCCAACCCTCATTACCTCCCAGTGACTCCATCTCCAAATACCATCACGCAGACATTCAGCCCTCAGCACTTCTCTTGTAGTTTGCATCTTCAGAGCTTTCCCAGAAACTGAATTCAATCTCTCTACCAGCCTAGACCAATGGGATCAGTACCTGTCTTTCGGTTGAAGTGCTACTTTCTGTTCAAGGTGGGTGTACTCCCATGACTGAGATAACAAAGAGGAGGCAGAAGTGTGGACAAGGACAGTAAGTCCAACTGGCTGTGCTCAGCCAGACCTCCACCCCTGGGCTCTGCCCCATGATGTCCCTTTCTCCACACAGAGTGTCTGGAAGCTTCTCACGAGGGTTACTCAGCAGCTTCTTTGGGCCACATGGTGTAATTAAACACACGCCTTTAGAGGCTACCTGAGAGGTGGCCTTGCTTTGAATCCACTTGAATCAGATCATTTGTTTGTAGACAGACAATATATACTGTTATAATTTTGCCAGCACGAGTAAGGGTTGCTTTGGGAGTTGTGTGCAGTGCACTATAAAAATAACTCCTTTTAATTATGTTTATGTACTTAATGAATCACAGATAGCAGGTAAGCGGAGGTGTTGAGACAATCTGCAGGGATGTCCCGTAGACATTTGTCTCATGCCTAATGATCGATGATGAAATGTCACACCCCATCTTTTTATATGTTTGCAGGGGACTTTTCAAGCTTCTGGACAACCAGTGAAAGGCAATGTGGGGTCCCAGTGGTGCATCTTCTGGCCTCACATCTCGTGCTCATTGCAAGTACATTGGGAAAAAGCAAATGATGGCGTCCAAAGAGTTGGACTGGGTCCTCACTCTGACACTTAGTAGCTATGACCCCGGAAAAGTCACTGACCCTTCCTTGGCCACAGTAAACGAAGTCTCCATGGGCTGCTTGAGATAGGACACAGTAAACCTGAGACCACCTGGGAAGGTGTGGAGAGTGGATCTCAAGCCTTGCATGGTATCAGTACAGAGCGGGAATGGGGAGCCAAATTATTACTGCTATTATTAGAAGACTCAGTTGACTGCCACTTTCTGGGAGACCCCAGATAGAAAGCCACCTGAAGCAGAGCCCCAGAACTCTGGATCCCCATCTCTTCTTACCCTCTAGCTCTTAGCACATCTCCCCTCCCACCATGACACACAGAGGCCCATCGTGTGTTTGTTGCCCACTGTCCATCTCTCCTCCCTGGAGGGTGGGCTTGTCTATCAGGTTCACTGAGGATTTTCTAGCATCAAGAGTGTCATCTGGAACACTTTGGTCACTTAATAGGTGTTTGCTAAAATGACACATCTTTTGCTCTGGGGATCACTCTGGGATCTTCTTACTCAGGTAAGTGCAGGCTCTCTGTGAGGGCCCTGGAGAAGAGGATCAGCTTGCCAAGGGAAGCTGGGAGTTTCTGTAAGACGAGGGATGAGATTCCCATACCACTTCCCCAGGGTACCCAGTGTCCCCATGGGGACCTCCAGCTCAGAGCATGGGAGGTGATGAGGTCGTGGGCTAGGGAGAAAGGGTTTTAGGTTGTTGACCTGGTCACACAGAGGATGAAAATCTGTGAGGAAGGTGCGTCCAGCTCCATGCAGGACCGACTGTGGCAGGGCGCCCAGCCCCGTCATCTTTCCTGGGAGAAGCCAGAGCACAGCTGGGGCAGTGGCACCAAGATGGCGCCGTGTCTGGGCTCCTGTGACGTGGTGCTGCTCGGAGTGTTGACTCCCTGGACAGAGTCCAAGACCCAGAGTTCCTGAGAAGCTGGGGTGGGTGGGCAGGAGCGTTCCCGGAGGGGATTTGTGAACTCTGCTAGCAGGACCTGAGAGGGTTTAGGTAATTAATTAGAAAAATAAATGTGACCTCTTTTTACCCCAAGTGGATTAAGCATTTCTTCACAAAGGTAACAATACATAAATAACTTCCAATTGAAAGTTTTTGCCTTGGTTCCCCTAAATATCTTCTTGAAGTAAACACACGCACACACACGCGTGCACATATATGCATGTGATTTAAAAAAAAAATCTTAACACATCTGTTTCCCTTTCTAAACCACTGCAGAGTTTAACACAGAAATTTATTTCATAGTGAGAAGCAGCACTTAGAGTCTCAGTCAGCTTGACTGTCACTGTGTGCCTCAGCCTCACACAGACCTTCGAGCTGCACACACGCACACGCACGCATGCACGCCGTCCAGTGTTCATGACCGAAGATAAGTGAGCTGCGGCTAAAAGCGCCAGTGTCAGAGCACCTGACACTGTCCGATCAGGCCTCTAACAAAGAAGCAGGAATTGCTCTTTGAAAACATTTCCACAGAGCTGCTTCCCCATGAACAGCAGCTGTGGGGCGGACTCGGTGAGGTGGAGTGTCCGGTAAACACGTCTTCACCCCAAGACATGAATGATGGAGAAGTGTACTTTTACCTGAGTGGAAGTCACCACTTCTCACTCCTTAGTTCACTTACTGGGTCTCCCTTTCCCCCATTTTTTTGAGTGAGGGGTGTGTGTGTGTGTGTGTGTGTGTGTGTGTGTGTGTGTGTGTGTGACAGAGACAGAGAGAGAGGATGAGATAGAGATACAGGGAGGGGAATGAGAGAGAGGTGGCGGGAGAGAGAATGGATTAGCAACTCTCAGTTATCTTAAAACCGCTGACCCCACAGAAGGGTTGAATCTCCTATGGAAAACAGTCACGACAGCTTGCGGGAAGGTCCAACTGCTAATTAACTGACACACTCACCTGCCGGGCATGGGCTGGGCAGCAAAGTTGCTGGGAGAGGAGGAGGGGAAGAGGGAAGGGGACCTCATGGAAACCTCTGATCCTCAGCTCCATCCTCAACTGTTTCCAGGACCCAAGGACAGGGAACCACCTGCAGCCCAGCCACACCTCCCATCCCTGTGCTCTGACCATCCACACCATAGGGACAACGGCAAGATCCCATACTCTTCGAAATACCTTGTTTCAGTCAGGTCTTCAGTGGCACGTGTTAAGGAAAAGCAAAGTTAGTGAAAGCAAAGAGAAAGCGGTCAACGGCGCTCAGGGAGGGCTGGTGGGGGCGGAAGGCAGGATTATCCTCTGTCTCTATACGTCCTGCTTCCCCAAACTTCATAGCATTAGTCACAGGCGAGGAGGGGGAGGACTGCTTTTCCTCCTTCCCCCATGTCATCCGCACTTCTCTCTCATCTTAGAGCTGCTTTTGGATGGACTGCAGCCTGGGCCTGAGCCCCAGCCTTCTTTCTGGGCAGGACTCCTGCACCCACTTTGTAAATCCCAGAGTGGGCTGTTCCAGGGCCCCTCTCCAGGCTTTGTGGAAAACCAGGGCCACGCTGAGTGGGGTGGTGGGACCCTGGGACAGGAAGACCCTCCTGCTTTGTTAGGACCACTGGCTTTAATAGAGCCCCGATTCTAATCACCTTTCTTCGCCATCTTCCCTAGAATTGTGTCACCACCAGTTCCCATCACCCTGCTCTAGGTAAGAAAATTAAGTTCCCAAGGGAAAGCAAGATGGTGATAAATGGGCCTTTGAGGGACTAACGAAATGATCTGACTACACTGTTTCCACTAGCCCTTCCCAGACACGTCTGCCATGTCATTAAAGACACACAGGGGCCTCCTGGCTTTCAATCTGGGGATCCGCAGAGGCCTGAAACTCAGACTGGGGATCTTCCCTGTTTCATCCCTGAACTTAGCCTTGACACCTCCCTCTTCCAGCCCCTTGGCAGCTTCAAATCTCCACTCTGCCAGACCAGGCAAGGGGGACCCAAGGGGTAGATAATGAGGAAGTTGTATTCCTCAACTTCAACTTGTATTCCAGGTATTTTGGGAGCAACAACAAAGTCTCAGAAGACAGGTGCAGCTCCAGACTCCAGATCGCGGTCACCATCCATTGCTGACTGTGTAGGTTCCCTCCCTTCCAGGACCCTCTGGTGGCTGAAGAGCAGCTTTAAGAAAAGCTTTAATCTGTGGCTGCTGGAAGGAAGTATACTTGGACTCTGTCCCCTTGACTGTCTTCCCCGTGCTCCTCGCTTGCATGGCGCTCCTGTTCCCTCCCTTCTCCCTTCACCACAGGAGGGGCATTAGACTGTCCCTTTTGCTGATCATGAACTCTGCCAGGGAGCCCAGTTTCCTGGCAGACTCCTGTCTCCTGCAGACAGCTGCATGCCCTTTCTCTAAAGAGCGCTTTCCTTGCTTTCCTCTTGCAAAGCAACTTCCCTTGTGTGTCCCTTATTGAGAACTCTGTTGAATTCTTTTTCGAGGAAGCCAAGGACCCCAGCCCTGTCCCAGCACATCTCTCAGGATCAAAGTAAAGAGAAAAGATACTTTGTTGCTGAATACATACTGTATTTAACTTTTTCTTTTTGTGTTTTAATCCCAGAGAAGTGAAATGCAACATCTGTTTGAGTTTATGTGACATCCAAAGACTGACGAGTCCGATTCCCGAATGAAAGTCATTGTAAGGCACTCTGCCGGGTCAGCCTCTGCCTCTCCTCGGCGTGTTTTCTCCCAACGGGAGCACAGTTTTGCTCATGCTTGTAACTTGCTCCTCGTCCTGACGACACCAAACCCCAATTCCAATTGGAAACAGCAAAGGGAGGAGACACATTTGGGGATGTGAGGAAAGCACGGAGGGTCACATACAAATAAGTCGACTGTGTGGGGGGAGCAGAAGGGAACTGAACAGGGTGGGTGCCCAGGTGGCTGTGGCCAGTGAAAATGGACAGTATTTCCCAGTGAGGTTGAAATCAATTTAGCTGCTGCACGCCCCCATTCCCCCAGTTTTAAAGACAGGGCCCACACAAGGGAGGTGTTTCCCGATGGCAGAAGATAGAGGCAGGCAGGTGTTCCTGCTGGGCTCATGCACTTCTGAAGGGTGGATCCTAGAGATAGGTAGGATTTTGGAGGGGGCTCTACAAAACCCCCATAGCCTCCCCTCCTGGCCCCCACCTGTGCCTGGAATTCCCTCTGTTAGAGTTAGAACCACTCCTTTGGATTAAGGCATTATCTATAGCTCCTATTAAAATGTAAATGTCCCCTTCGAAGGTGACACTCAACTCTTTAGCACCACACACTAAACTGTCAGTCACTTAGCAGAGAGTGGGACCCTGAGAGATGGGGCTTAGGGACATTCTAATCAGTGGGGAAAAGCTCTGGGGCATGAAATGGAGGGAGGGGACAGCAGGGCAGCCATGTGTGTGTGTGTGTGTGTGAGTATGTGTGTGAGTGTGTGATAGTCAGAGAGGGATACGGGGGTTGTAAAAGCGACTCTTCCCACATCACAGACTCCCCCAAACCTTCCTATGTGCATAACATTTCCAATGATAGATAGTATAGCATCCTGTGTACAAATTAAATGGCATTTCCTTGGGCCTGTGATGAACATAGTGCATCTCTGTGGGTCTACATGGTTTGGATAGAGAAAGTGCATCCTATGTACACACTCACACTCATTTTCTCACACTCAACTTCAGAGGTGTGAAGGGTCATATGTCTCCTCTCAGCCATTAGAATGGAGGGATCTAGAACAGAGAGATCCAGAATAGATGCTGCCAGGTTGTAGGGGGAAGGACTGACTTGGGGCAATGTGACTCCTTTCTCTGTGACCAGTAACTCCTCATTCGATTCAGGGGTCTGTGCAGAGAGAGCCAGGACTTGGGTTGTAAAGACCAGGCATGGACCTTCCATTGGGATGGGCTTCGGAGATGTGTCACCAAGAGCCCTTTAACCCTGGGGAAGGGGGAGACTGATGAGCGAGAGGTCAGGTGGAGAGAGAGTCTGGCAAGAGGTGGGTATCTGCTTCTAGAAAGGCTGGAAAGGGTCTGAGAGTAGTTCCTGGAGTGGGGTACAGGCACCAGCCTCAGGTCCAATGCAGGGGGCCCGCTAGCTCTCCAGGAATCTGCTCGGGTTCACCTGATGGGAAGGCTTGGTGAAGAGGAGGGACTGGAGGACTAGGAGGGCGACTCCTGGTAAATGAAGATGAAGGAAGTGGGTGGTGGGGAGAGGCCAAGGAGAGAAGACATCGGAAGTGCTTCCCAGCCCTTGCCTCACCTTAGCATCATCCAGGTACCTTCAGAATATGGATGCCCAGACCCAACCTCCAGAGTGTCTCTTATAAAGAGCTGAGAGGAGACCAGGCAGGGGGCCACCCACCAGAAGAGGGAGGCGGTCCAGGGAGGGTCTGAACAGGTCTCCGGACAGCGGAGCCTCAGTGGGTGGAGGTGTCTGGGTGCGGGGAGACAATCCTCCCTCCTTTTTCTGTGGCTTCCAAAAGGAATAACTCACTGTGCTCTATGGGGTCAAGGAGACAAAATCTGGGGCTGAAAACTTCAAAATGGAAGTGGATTTTCTGCCGCATAACAACACATATTTCCTAAATAAATAAATCAGGAGGCAAGTAAATAAATAAACCAATAAATAAAACAGTGCACACCATTTTTGTCCCCGGAGTGTGTCACCCCACTGATCTGGTGACGTTATACTTTGCCCTTAGTAACCCTGGCCATGACTCCCAAGGATCAGAGAAATCTCCAGGCAGTGTGACCACGACCACCCACATGGAGAAGGGAGAGAGAAGGATTCCCACCCAGACGTGTAGGGAAGGAAAGCAGAGTCTAGGACCCAAGGCTGGGCCACATAAGGTGTCTAGAGTCCAAGCTGACCAGCTTTCCATCCCTGGGGATGGACGTGGGACTGGAGGGACCAGTCTTTCCACACACTAAGATGCAGCAGGCACACCTGGACGTGGTCTCCAGTGGGGAGCCTCTGCTGGCACCTGCTAGGGTGGGAGGGCACGGGGTCACGGGATGTGGGGTGGCGAGAACAGTGAGGTCATCTGTCCTTCAGCTTCCGGAGCCACCAGCCATCTCCTTTCCTCCTCTTTAGTCTCTGCATGTGGCTCTGCTCGCTGGACGTGCCTGGTCCTACTAGGTGACCTGTATGCAGACAGGGAAACATGCAAATAAATGGACATGAAGACAGCGACAAAGAGACTCGTTCCTTAGAAGCAGGTGTTCATAATTGAGTCTCCATTAATAGATTTCAAGGGGACGATAACTCTGAAATGTTATGCAAGATGCTGGGTGTTTATTTCCATGTGCATTGCCCTGTAAAGAGAGTCTCTAGCTTTTTGTGATTCTTAAAAAAAAAAACCTAAAAATGAGAAAAATCCTCGTGCTCTTGTGGCTTCACGGAGATGCTGTCCACATGTGTCTCAAGGACCTGGGTTCGTGACCAGGGCGTGTGCAGCCGGGGAACGACCAAGATGAACAACTAAACAAAAAAATATATAAAGCTTCTACTTCCTCTTTCTTCCTTCCCACCTGCCTATTCACCTTCATTCCTCAAAAACAAACAAAACCCTAGCAATAATATTAAGGAATTCCAGATCACCCAGAAGTGTAACCCATCACCAGGTACAAAAGGCTCTACAGAAATGGGTGGGAGTGTGTCCTGGTGTTCTCACTCACTGCGGTATAGTCCATATACATCCCAAGGTCCTCAGTTCGAGACACGAGGCCAGGGAGAAACAACCAAGACAGACAACTAAATAAAAAATAAAGTGCTTCTTCCTCCTCTCTCTTCCTACCTGCCTACTCACTTTCATTCTTGTCTGCACCTTTCCTCTAAAAAAAAAAAAAAAGAAAGAAAGAAAGAAATGGGTGGGAATTCCAGATGCCCCCCCCCCCCCCAACTCACTCATGGTCTTGTTTCTCAGCATCAGAAGGCTCAAGATTTGCAAGACCCACTGACCTCTGGAAACCACCCTCTTGCCCAGTGTTCCCGTGAGCATGCAGGTTCTAACATATCATGGTTATGTTAAACTTGTTTCTTGAACGTGAGTTTCTGCCATTCAACTTGAACCTGTCAATCAACTTCCCTTTAAAAAGGAAACTTGACGCCACTGTTTTGTGGTGGGTATTTGTATATATTGCTATATGTTAGAGTTGTAGTTCTAACAAGGATGTGGTGGAGAACGTTTCTAAAATAAAACGTGTTTTTGAATGCATGGAAGCCGTTCTGAGGTGGATGCATGCCTGGGGCCTTCCCCTCTTTGCTCTTGGAGCATTTTCCTGCTTTGCATCTTCGGATTTTTGATACATTGAGTTTGATCTCAGGGATCTACGACTATGTGTACACAACAGGTTTTGTTGATGACCGATGAGCACAGCTGCATTTTCAGATGTGGTGCATGGTTTCAGCTTTAAGAAGAAAACAGCCCTCAGTTCTAACATGGATGGGTAAGGAAACTTGTTCTAATAATTGTTGGAAGTTATCACACAACCCCAGATGCATGCAAACAGGGAAGTCAGAGTCTGGGGACCATGTAGAACACACACCGTGCCCACGGACGCCAGCTCTCCTTCCTGCAATGGGTGGTGGGTCAGAGGTGCTCGCTGTGCTAAGGTCTGTCAGCCCCTGACATCTTGCCTGACACAGGACAGACATGGCTGGTGAAGGGAGGTACAGGTAAGTTGAGGGCACACCTGGCAGAGGCCACTTGAAGTCAAGGGATATATCAGAGCAATGCCTGTGTGCAAAATTCCTACCATCGTGACACTTACTTTGTAGACCTGTACACTATTGCCACTCATGTTATATTACTTGTACTATATTTTCTCTAGCATAATCTTTTCCTGCAGGGTTGACTTGTCCACGGTGTTTTCCCCCCAGCAAGACACAGGCTGGTGCTCGCTTCCATGTGCTCTCAAAGCCGAAGCACTTTGACGGGTGAGGAGAAGAGGCTTCCTTCTCATTTCATGGATGGAAAGGGACCTGCATGGTCAGGCCAACTCTGACCAGGCGCGCGGCTCTCAGGTGTGGGCACCAGCCCAGCCCGAGTGTCTTGAACAGGAGCTGGCCTGGGAGATGCCCCTTTTTCACTAATGAAAAGACACCACTGTCGTTTGAATGCAAAAAAAATTGGGCTTTGAGCTGCTTATTCTTTCACAACAAATGTTCTGCTTCCTCCCAACTTGCCTGAAGAAGTCATTCTCCTCGGTTTGACTCTGGGGTTGTCTCTTGGGAGCAGGTGTTTTCCTGCTGCTTCAGAAGACTCACAATATACACACAGGTGAGACAGCAGATAAGCTTTTAGTCCCTGATATGTGTGCATGCATATGTGCACACATGTGTCTGTCTGTGTGCACTGCCCAAGTGCAGCGAGCCTGCATGCATTCATGTATGCGCACGCACGTTTGCATGCACACTGCATGTACGTGTGTGGGTGTACTTGTGTGTACGTGCATCCCTGTGCCTGTGCACACATGCACGTGTGTACACATGGACACACACACACACACACACACTCTGGGCACCAAGAGCTAGGCGGGGTGGCATCTCGTTCATCTGATATACACATGCAGAGCCCCCCTTTCTCCCCTAATTAATTAGGAATAATAACTTTCTATAGTTTGCCTGCATGAGGGAGTGAAGTGGGAAATAATTTAATTGGCTGTCTTACTTCCAAAGCCTAGCTTAATGAAATAGTTCTTCATCTGAAGTGTGTGTATTAACTTTCCTGTTATTTTTCCAATTAACATTTCAGTGGGTCACGTCTGTGAGGAATATTCTAATTGGTCTGAGCATGGGGCAATGGGACATCACCAGATGGGGAGATGCAGCTGCTCTGGAGCTGGCACTGGGTGACCCATGTGACCGGGGCAGCTCCCCAGGGCCGTTCCTGGGGAGAGGTCAGGGTGCTCAGCAGACATGCTGTCACCTTCCCCTGGAAGGCACTGTCCCCTCAGGCAGAGTGAGTGAGCAGAGAAGCTCAGGGCTGGACATGTGCCAGGTTTCTCGGTTTCTGCAGTGTGTGACAATTGTGTCCCCAAAGTGCCCTGTAGCAGGGATTCTGCCTAGGCAGGCACAGAGTGGACACCCAGATAAATACCCTTGAACGCATCCCAAAGGGATCTCAGGATGCATCTCCCTCCATGGCTCTCTTAGTGGAGAAACAACAGAACATGACTTCAGGATGCAGGGCTGGGGCTGGGGAGGGTCAGGCAGGAGGGGACACACCTGCAGGGTGTGTATTGTGCAGACCTAAGCCAGAACCTTCTGTGCTTCTGTGTCGAGGCACCTGGCTGGTTCACCCCAGTCTTGGGCCTGAGGCAGAGCCCTTGTCCTCCTCCCTGTGCCCAGCAAGGCCAGGCCTCTGCAGCCTGGGCCCAGCTCCCTCAGGCTCCATGCACAGGGTGGCCTGCAAGCAGAATGGCCACAGCTCTGGGCCCCAATTCCTCCCTTCTGATGGCGGTGCCACTGCAGGCTTAGCTCACACAGGCCCGATGGGTCAAGGACTGTTTAAGGTCTAGTTCTTCTAGAGCCATCATCTGCTGGCTCCAGCAGATCTCAAATCACGTTGTGGTCCTGGCCTCTGAGCTCTGACCTCAGAGCACCCAGCTGAGTCTCCCTTCTGAGGTGGATGGGGAAAGAAATCCCTGGAAGGCAGTGATAACTGATCCCAGCTGCTCAGGAGAGTGAATTCTCTCTTGCCAAAGTACATTCAGGGATCCAGCCCAGCAAAGCCTTCGACTTTTTATCAGTGGGCCTTTTCCCAGAACAGCAGGGGTGGGACAAGCAGAGACACAGCTTGATTTAACCAGGGAGAGGATGTTCTGTGAGAGGGGTCAAATGGCAAGTCCACAGAGCACCCCTAATAGTGTGACCCTGGGTGGCCACTTGATCCATCTGCTCTGAATCCCTCATCTTTAAAATGGGGATGTAGGCGTCCCCTGGAGGAGAAGCGGTTAGGCCTGCCGCCTCCCAATGAGTCTACATACCTCCCAAGGACCCAGGTATGTGTCCAGGGGCCATGGGGAATAATTATGTTGAAAAAATAAATAAAAATGTTCTAAAAGAAAAACGGGGGTGTTACGTCAATCCTTCAGGAGTGTTAAGAATAAAATGACATATTTGTGTCTGTGCTAGTAATGAGAGATACGGATTAATAACAACGACAGAAAGACTGGGCCAATAGTAAGATTTCCTATCTTGAACAGAGATGGTTTTTACTCAACACAAAGCAATGTCAAAACCCTTGGTGAAGCCCCGCACAGAGCCCAGGAAGTGTGAGGGGGACCGCAGTTAGTGAAGGGAAGGAGGGGCTGACCCAGGCGGACCAGGGTGCTCCTTCTCCCTGGAGACATTACTACAAAAGTGTTTGAGGGTTCCCAATGACCTTGACTGTCCTCTGGCCACTGAGTCGGCAATTATCCTGAAAAGCCTTGTCCAGGCAGATGTCCTCGCAGGAAGCTGGAAGCAGATGTGCTCAAGATCTCAAAAGAAATTAATGGCAATAAGACTCCGAGGTAAAAATATCTGTGGGCACTGCACTTGCTCACACAGCTCCCTTTCTATCTAAGGATCATTTAGGCTTAATTATAGAGTTCAGGCGTTCATCGGGTTTTTGTTAATTTTCCTTTCAGCTTGAAGAGTATGTGAGTATGGTAGGTCTGTGTGTTTGTGTGTGTGTGTGTGTGTGTGTGTTTGTGTGTGTTTACATTTTTCTTTGCAACTCAGTTGGGGGCTGGCTCTGGCAATGTTTAATTGTGCCCTCAGATCTAACAAGAACACTCAGTGTGCCAAGCCCAGTCGGAAAGTCACTGCCCCACGGGCTGCTCCTGGTGCTCAGAGGGCTGGCGGGTGACAGAGCCTTTCTAAGCTAGGACCTCAGCTGTGGGATGTGTGCTTCCCTCCCCCTTTTGTGCCTTTGGTGTTGGAGGAATTCTGAGACCAGGAGGGCAGCTTTCCGGCTCCACTAATTACCAGGACTGTGCTAAGAGCTGCCAGTCACAGCAAAGCAGGCTCACTGCAGCCCCTGACAAGCGTTTTTCTGGGCCACTCTCCCTGGGGAAAACAAGGGTCTCTCCATAAGAAAAATGCACATTCTCTCATTTTTAGTATGTCCACTTAGTAGATTGGTAGGGGTTACATGACTGTGTATATGGAAGGGACTTGCTTTCTCCTTCCCTCCCACTCTTTGGTGCCCTGCGGGTAGAGAGACCCAGGAAGGCAGCCCAGCTGTGTAAGAGCATGGGATTTGGAGCCCAAGGCCTGGCTGGAACCCTGGCTTCTGATATTTCTGTTCACATGCCTATGGATAAGTCACTCGAGCCCTTTGGATCTCAAGTTATTGTCTATAAAATGGGGATTATAATAATAATAGCAACAGAATTGCACACCTCACAAGACTGTCTGGGATGAATGTATGTGGGAACCCTTTGTAACTCTATAAATCACTTCTTTTACTTTGCTGTCAGAATTGGTGCTTAGAACACAAATCTGACCCATGAGCTATCATTCCTAACACTGGGAGAAAGGAAATTGTAAAAGGCTCAAGGATTGGGAAGTGGAGAGGGGACTCCCACCAACCTTACCTTGTGCTGTGGGTCAAAGCAATAACCTAGGAATACAAAATGGCGCACTGCAAAGGGCCTGGGTTGGGTTCAATTTAAAACAGCCGTCACAGGGAAAAGGGGATCTGGAACATTCATTTTCTGACATAATTGTAACATCTTTCTTTAAAGGATGGATTCCAGTGTTAAATGGGTAGATGGTTCAAGGCTGGAGACAATTTTGGCTGCAGACAAGGAGAGACTCAGTAAGTGTGGCTGTGCTGTGATAAGAGATTTGGGAGACTCGGGGTCTTCTCGTGACTCTGTTGCTAATTAGGTATGTGCCCCTGAATGGATGAGCTCATTTAACTGGACCCTGATTCCCCAGATTGTTGAATAAAAGGTCTCAAATGTCATAAAAGAATCTATGAACCTGATGAAATGTTTCTTTTTTTTTTTTTCCCACACAGGACTTAAAACTCTTGTGCCACTAAAGACCATTGTGGAGTGTGTATATGTGTCCAAATATAGTCCTGAGACCACCCACCTACGACCTAATCAAGGCATGGAAAGAGCCCCAGATGACGGCATCTGGCATCAGACCCAGGGATTCCCAGGGGAAGAAACTGCTGATGGGAGTACAGGAGATTTCAAGGTGAATCTCTTACTGCGGAATCTTCCATTTGAACATCTCGACTAAGCTGAAAGGCAATGGTTTAATGATCACAGAAATAAAAGGAATGATTTCCTTGTAAAACAACTGTAGCTTTATGGTGTGCCCTGGTAGCTTAATGGTTAAATCCACTGTCTTTGGATGGCATAGTCCACATACATCCAAAGGACCTGGGTTCACGACCCAGGGACAGGGGAACAACCAAGATGTACAACTCAATAACAAATGAAAGCTTCTTCTTGCCCTTCCTGCCTGCCTACGTGCCTTCATTCCTACTCACACCTTTCCTTAAAAAAAAAAAAATTAAAACAATGATAAACAACACCTATACAAATAATCTGTTCAAGGCACTAGAGCACCCAGCAGGCTGATGTTAGAAGTAAGAAAAACCACAGAACAGTTCACACTATTATTACCGACAATACTCATAATGCATATTTGCCCAGAGCTTTTAACTTTTAAAAACTTTCCCATCTATTTCCTTCATTTTGTCATTGCATAATTTTTCTGGAAAACTGGCCTGGGATAATTCCTTTCAAAACTCTGCCAAGTATGAGTTTTCAGCAGGAATAAGGAGGTTGAACCATGCTTTATCAATGTACATAGGCCCCTGAAAAGGTTATGCGCTATGTAAATATATTTATGTAAGTCATGTGTGATTTTAATGGGCTAGGAGAATTTGAAAACGGAAATCTTGTATAGGATTTTCTCTCATTAATTGGTCGTTACAATTTTGGATTTTAATTGTATCAGGCTTTCTTAAAATGGTGACCACATGGGTTAGATTCCAGCATTAGTATCTACTCCTCAGAATCCTGTAAGGGTAGCATGGAATTCTATCAGAGGGAGAAACGGTTACTTCTGATGTCTGTGGGAATATAAGCAGTTTTACATTTCAGCCAGGGAGTCTTTTGGGGTCTCCTCTTCAATAAAAAACAAGGATGCATGGGAAAGGGCAGGGGAATCCAAATGTAATAGATAAATTATTTCTAGATGGAATGTCTCTGTGAGTCACCAATGTATCATTCATGTGTGGTTCTAAATAGCTCGGCTTGCCATCAATAACTAACCTATGAGAGTGTGGCCAATAGTTGGGGTGTGAGGTTAGCACTATGCAATCTGGAGTGGATCTGTTAACCCTCTTATGGAAATAAGCACCACTTTCTGGGTCAAGAGCCTGAAAGAAATGAAAACACATTGTATTTCTCATAAAGTAAAAAAAAAAAAAAAAAAAAGTCCTCCTCTGATTTTCCTTCTTTATCTTAAAACTCCACTAGAAAACATCTTTGGAGCTGACCATGAGGCTGTAATCATTGCTCTGGACCTCAACTCTCTCACTTCTGGAATTAGACTGACAGTATTCATCCATAAAATCCACAAAGGCATTGTGAGAGTGTTGTAATTATTTTTCATGGGGGATGTTGAATAAGGAAATCACACACACACAGATGCACTATGGAGAAGGAAAGGAAATTTGTGGTGGTGATTTAAGCAAGTGGAGAGATGGAAAAATTCTTATTGTAAAGACTAAAAACTCTTTGGTCTCTTAGCTCTTTTGGTTGGATCTTAGTGATGCAGGCTTGGTTTATGTGAGTAGCCCAGGTTTGCATTAAGAACTCTGAAGTTAAAACTTATAAAGCACTTTCTCTCAAGTGCTCAAGCACTTTTAAGAGCTGAGCTTCTGTGAAATCTGGTCAAAATAAACATGAAGAGATGCACAGTGTGTGTACCGGGCATCATAAAGGCTGCAAGCACATTGCAGGCATTGCTGACAAGCCTTCTAACATCTGGTATGTGCATAAACATGCCAGATGCCTGTGGATACAGGTGTGCACTATGTGTTCAAAGCATTCAGAAACTTAAGAAGAATGGAAATACTCTCCTGTTCCCCTACATCAATGCATGGTTTATAAACCATGATGCCTTTGTACATTTCAGGCTGGTCATAGGAACAGGATAGGTAGCTGTAAATAAAATCACAATTTGGGTTTAACTGAGAACACGAGGAAGGCCCCAAAATGCAGAATACAGGAACTATCTATCCAAATATTGTGACTGAGGATACTTTGAACAAGCCGGATTTGGAAGGAGGTGAATTGATGGAGCCATTGAAAATCTCCAACCGTGAGTTCATATCAGCACCTCGGACAGCTCCTCGGAGGTGCCCCGCGAACAGCAAATCCCAGACATCTCCAGTTTTCTAAGGGTTCCTTTCCTGCCAGTGTTTTGATGTTCTGATGACCCACGAATACATGCACATGTTTAAATCTGTCACAACAGGGCCTTCCTGTCCCCTCACCCATTCTTTTCACCAGACTGGTCCCACCCCTCTCCCCAGCACCCTCCATCCAGACAGTGGAACTGTGTCTTACAACACCTGGTGTGGGTGTCCTCGCTCTCACGTCTAATTGGTTGGGAAGCAGCTGTTGCCACAGGCACCATTTAATTTCGTTTCCATCCCCTGCAGCTCACAGGAAAGAAATGGTCAATAGTTCGGATAAAAGCATCATCGTGGTCAGCTCCAAAATATGGCTACCTGCATGGTCATCACAGCAAGTCTGTCAACTCAGTGAATTCTTTATTCCTACAAGGAAGGGGCTTTTCCTAAAGATTGTGGTTCTGTCCCCCAAGCAGCAGCCCGACTCTTCACGGGGGTCTGCAAAGGCTGGCAAACCGAGAGGTCTGCTTTGGCTCAGAAACTCAGTTTGGCTCCTGCCACCCACGGCAACCTCCCTGCATGTCTCGGCGACATGTGCTCCACACACAGCCACGCCAGTCTGCTTCTACTTCGGAGGGATGACGACCAGGGGTGGCCCCCGCTTGGGCCTCCACATGAGGACCTGGGCATCATTGGCATTGGGCTTTACGAGTGCGTTGGGGGGGATGGGTTCCATCCGGCTCAGGATCCGGGGTTGCTCCTGCTGAGTCCTGCCCACCAGCCGGGCCCGTTGCCCCAAGAGCTGAAGAGGGTCCACTTCAATGTCCACCCTCATCCTCCACTTGATGGTCTGAAGAATAATCTTCTCCTTTGTGGTAGTGTTCATGGCCACCAGCCAGGTGGTGAAACTTTGGTCCCTCTTGATCCTGGTGAGTAGTGGCACATTGCTGTCACTCACTGGCACTGCCCATGTCACACTGGGGTAGAAGTTGTCGTTCATGCTGACGGAGAACCTGGAACTCTTGTTGGTGGGACCAACCAAGGTCACAGTCTCTGTGGTGTTCCCGTACCAAGGGTAGCTCACCCCATCTGAGTCACTGATGGCTTTTACTCTCCCTTCCCTCAGGTCAGGCAGTTCCCAGCTTGACCTGGCAAAGCAGAAGGGATGCACAAGAGAAGAAGAAGCTGAATACATTTTTCAAATGATGGATAGGTACCCACCACTTACCAAGGCAGTCCATTTGGACAACATGGGATGTGAGCAGGGGAAGTCAAGCCAAAGAGTTCTAGGCAGGACTGCTTCAGGATTAAAGGGGAACAAATGAAAACAGAAGTAAAAATCATAAGCAAGTTAAAGAAAACCACAGCTAGTCTCACTGGAAGCAGAAAGCGCACAGAGTCATCTCTGAGACCCACAAGAGACATCAACTAGATGGGAAACGGTATTTGTAAGCAACTGTTTAGAAGCTTCCCACTGCAAGCACCGCTGGCTTGGGAAGTATGAGTGCACACGGTGTGTCTCCTGTGATGGGAGGGTGGTTGAAATGTGAGGTGTGTGGAAGTATCAGGTGGAAAGAAGGGCAAAGGCAGCAGTTAAAGACGATGCCAGTTTCCTGGGAAGTCAGTCAGATAATTTCTACTCAACAAAGGAGGTTGTTTACATCCCAGCCATTGAGCAATCCAGCACTCAGAAAACACAGACACAGAAATGGATGAAACAAGGAGAAAGTCAGCTCAAAAGGAAAACCGTTAAATTTTCTTTCATATGCTGCTATCCCATTGGTCAAGACCAACTTGGAATGCAATTGCTTAGTTTGGATGTACCATCCTGGGCACCTTCCTATGCCTTCCTATGCTACCCTTGACCTCATACAGGAGGAGGAAGGACATACACTCTTAGCCCATGTCTCTCCTCACTGACATCAACTGCTCCTCCTTCATCTCTTCCTTGTTATCACCAACATCATCGCCATCATCATCACTGATACTTACTGAGCACTTACTTTATTCCAAGCACTGTCTTAAGTACTTTGTTATCTCAGTTAATGTTCAAAATCTCACCAGCTAAATGAATTTTAATTTGCATTTTACACACAAGAGACTAGAGGCTTAAAGATGTGAAGGCACGTGCTGAGGGTTCTACTGACTAAGAGGAGGAGCTGGGAGTTGTCTGCCTACGTTTGTGGCCATGATACCACACCGCTTCCCCAAGTGCCTTTCGGTCATGCTGGAAGAAGCCAGCAGGAAGGTGACCCAGACTGTCCAAAGAGCCAGGAGCTCCCAGAGTAGCCATGTGGAGCTGGACTGGGCCCTAAAAGGGGCAGAAGCTTAGTCAGCAGAGAGTGTCTATGATCCTTTACGCAGCTGCTCCTGGGACCGGGAATGGTCTTGGCAAGATTGCGTTAAGAATTTAATAATTAAAGACAGAAATGAGACTGCTTCACTCTTCAGCTAGGAGGTAAGGATAGCCTTGTTTGATAAATTCATCCTCGTATGAAGTGACAGAAGGCCCTGCAGGGCGTTAGCTCAATGGCTGGACAGGCTGATGCTGAAACTGCTCAGCCTCCCTCCCCATTCCCTGGGGACACTAATCACCTCATCCCGCTCCCACCCCCATTCCCTGTGCAGGCTGTCCAGCCTGAGGGAAGAGAGCTGGGTTGCCCAGGAAAGAGGTGAGCCCACAGCTGCGAGAACTTTTTCTCTTGTCTCCCTGCCCCATAACTGCTGGGGATAACTGCACCGTATCAGGGCGGGCAGAGACTCAGTAGTAGGATCTGACCTGAGGTAGGAAATCCAAGAGACCACTGCCAGCTGTCGCTGTGCCAGAGAGTCGCTTCCAGGCAATTCTACGGCCATTTCTCACAGTACAAAAAAGGAACTAAGTGTTGTTTGAGTGGGAAATAATCACACACGGTTCAGAGGTCAGGTGACACAGAATTTGCTTGTGAAGTTGATGGTCAGCTCTGAGCCCCAAAGGGCAGAGACAATTTATTCAGTCGCTAGGCATCCTATTTTCGACATTGTGGCTGCTGGCCTTTGGGCTTCTCTGGGGCTCGGGGGACAAGCATTCCGGAGAGTGTCACACTACTCACTCTCCATCCTCAGCACGGTGCCCTGCCGACTGCAGCTCATTGCCCTGGGAGGCAGAACTGCCTACCTTGTCGGTTAACTCACTGCTTTGTCTACAGGGTCTGTAGGTTCACGTTTTTGTCCCCTCTTCTGTCCAGAGCGATGTGTGCGGAGACTTAGACCCAGGGCCTAGAAGGCAGCCTTGTGGGAAAGTCACATGTAGTTTGGCCCAGGATTTTCTGAAAACAGAACCATACAATCCACTTGCACTCTTGTGCTTGTCTAAGGCCAGAAGGAAGTGACCCTTGTCTTGGAGGGCTTTCTGGAATAGAGAAATAAAGAAGGTGTCTTTTCAGAAGGAGGTGAACATATTAACATGAAAAGAGATATGCGCCTCGATATTGACTGCAGCATTATCTGCAGTGACAAAGATACAGAACCAGTCTAGGTGAGCACTGAAGGGGAAAGGATGAGGAAGATCTGGAATACACACCACACACCACACACACACACACACACACACAGGAATACTACTCAGCCACAAAAAGGTGCAATCTTGCCAATTCCAAACAACACAACAGAACTCGAACGTTTTCCTGAGGAAACTGGAACACTGGGAAACAATGCACATGAACTGCGAAGATAAAACGAGAATAAATGCTGCACCTGGACAGCAGAATTGACGTTACCAGAGGGGAGGAGGTTTGGGATCACATGGTGGAGGGGGTTTATTGTTTATTTTTTCCCTTTCCTTTATTGCTTTGTTTGCTTAATAAAGCGGAAAAAAAAAAAAAAAAAAGGCTTATCACCTTGACACCAGCTGTCAAGGGTACCCCAGGGCTCAGTGATCTCAGGGAGCTGCACCTGCACAGCGGTCACTCCTGCTGTTGGAAACCCCTTTCTCCTCTGCCACCAGGGGCCCCCGGGTCCACATCATTAAGGGAGGATTTGATTTTCAGAGTAGCCAAAATTCAGTATGACTGAAATCAAGTAAATAGGGAGTAGGTCAACTTTTGAGAAGTCTATTTTTATCTCTTTTAGGAAAAAATAGGTACTAATGTGCATTCCAAGGCAGTAGCTTTCTGAAGGGGGTGCAGAAATAAGAGTTATGGCTGTAAAATGCATGACTGTTTTGTGCAGCTGGTAAAGCGGCTTTGCTGAGGATCTTCAAGGAAATCCCCAAGAAGTTCCAGGAGTGACAGCGCCACTGAGGTTGCCTCTTGGTCACTGATGACAGCAGGTTGAATGAAATGCTGAAGCACTGCTGCTCCACGCGCACGCTGCAACCCCACCGCCTCCACCCACTCTGCCTCTGCTGCAGGTGCGACCACAGCCTCCCAGCCTTCCAGGCAAGAGACAGAGGTCATCTTTACCTCTTCCTAGAGGAGGACCACAACCTCGGGATCAGTCACGTATCCAGAAGGGATGCTGAGTTCATCTCCTTTTCTCCACCCGACTCCCGCTCCCCGCATTTAATCCAGTTTGTCTCACCTGGACTAGTGTTCTCTCTGCATCCGCCCTTAATTGCCCCAAAATGCATCAGTAGGCAGCATTAGTGTTCAAATATGAAGACTTGAGAGTGTCCTTTCTATACTAATCCCACAAATGCTGGTCCCTCCATGATGCCACGGGCGCCACCCACAGGAGGAGATGCACGTTACTAGGAGAGCTCACAGCCTTTCAGTCTGGCTCCCCTTCCCACACAGTGCTGTGCCCTCTGCCTTTTCCTCCTCAGGTCTCCCTGCACCTAAGTGCTCATCCTTCAAGACTTGGAATTATGATTCATTTTGGAATTTTGAGTGTCTAGCACATCATTAGCACACAGTAGTTCCTAAAGGAAGACATAACTTTTGAATCGTTTTCATGCCAACATACCTAGAGCTCAGCAGGACTTGTGTGAAACAAAGTGCTTTATTGCTTTCACTCTTCATAGCATCAATAGCATCTTCTATTCACTTAAGATCTCTTATTACGATAGCACCATGCCTAACACGGAACGTTGTTTATCTCTGAGGGGGAGGTAGACAGGCCACATTTAAATAAAAACGAATGAACAGCTGAATATAACTGTATTTTGTGACTATTCCTACCATCACATGTCTACAAACAAAAATGAAGGCTGCAGGTCCGAGAGATAAAGGAAGAAGAAGACGTGACACCAGGCAGGTTAGAGTAGCAGGGACGCTGTGTGGAGGAAGAGGATAACGAAAGGCACTCCCAGGTGGAAGCTTCCATTGGGGGAAAACGTGACATCAAGCAAGAATACAGCACGTCCAGGATGTGGGGACCATGAGGAGGGCCGGTGTGGGGAGAGCAGGGACATGGCTGGGTAGGTTCTCCCGTGACATGTCTGCAATCACAGGCTCCAGGCTTCGAGCTCGGGGTGCTGGGACTTCCCAGCAGGAGAGTGAAGCGCTCTGAAGCCAGCTCATGGACAAAGGAGACTTTAAGGGCTAAAGTGGCGGGTGAGGGTATTTAGGCGCCTTTGTGACATGCTGGGCAAGCTTCAATGAAGCTGAATTTTATCCAGGCTGTTGGCTGGGGGGATGGAGCGGAGGGACCACACCGGAAAAACACTGCAGAGGGTAGACTGTCTGAAGACTGGTAGCTGATCGTCTATAAGAGGTAGAAGGGAAATAATGTCAAGCAAACGTGCAGAACCGAACTCCTGATTGACCGGTATGGGGTGTGTGTGCGCAAAATGACTCGCAGAAGAAACCAGTGTGGTCTCACTGCTGCTGACACACCCTCCAGTCCCTCAGACTGACACTACAGTGCTGGCCTGACTCCGTCGTCGCTGGGGACCACGGAGGCAGCAATGCCGGTCTCTGTCTTCTTTGCCTGCAGCCTGGCCTCTGGCACGCGGTGTGTGCGCCCTGTTCCTGTGCCTCCTTGCATCTCACTGTCTCTTTCCCAGAGTCCTTTGCTGCTTCTTCCCCATCTTTCAACATTTTCACTTTGGAGACTCTGCGCCTGTCTTTGGTCCTCTTTTCTTTTCTATCTGCTCACATTCCCTTGGGGACCTCATCTGGTCTCATGACTCTAAGTACCATCTACACTCTGATGACTTCCAGTTTCTATCTCTAGCCTGAGTTTCTCTCTGGAGCCGGAGAGCTACATACCCACCTGCCAAGAACTTGAGTCACTCTTGATCACTCTTATCCATTCCCAATACTACCTGTCAGCAAGTCCCGCTTACATCATCAGTCTAACCAGACTGCAACTCCGTCCCATCAGCTCCATCACCAGCACTCTCCTGGGTTATGGCAACTGTTTTGTAAGTGGTCTCTGAGCTCCGTTCTGCCACCCAGTCTACTTTCAACATGGCAGCCACGGTGATCTTGTTAAACACGTGGAACATTTCATTCTCCAGTTCAAAATGCTTTCATGACCCCCAAACCACTCAGGAAAAGTCCAAGCCTTTAAGAGAAGCCATGTGACCCCACGAGCTGGCTCTACGTTTCCTCTCCGACCGCATCACCTTTTCTCTCCAACCTCTTGTCCATTCTAACCTCCATGCAATTCACTGAGCAAGTCAGCTATCTCCTACCTCAGGGCCTTTGCATAGTTTATTTTATCTGAAGCACTTTCTGAGCCTCTGATAGAACCCCCATCCACTGCCTCCCTCATTCCTGATTCAAATATAATCTCGGTGCAACTTTTCCTGACGACCGTCTTTAAAATTGTAGCCTCCCTCACCCCTGTACTATATTCATCTCCATAAAACCTTTTGCTATGCCTTATAACTTACTTTGCTAACGGGTCTGTTTTCCCTCACCCCAGACCTCAAATGGAACCCCCAAGGGAAGGACTGCCCATATCTTATTCCAGTACTTAGAACAGTGCATGGCATGTAGAAGGAGTTCAACATAATTTGTTGAATAAATAAGTATCAAATTGATCTGAACCATGAAAGATGGGAGACTATGGGATTCAATCTGGCTGCTGTGCCAGAGTTGGGTCTCTCTTAGGAGAGTCAGGGTCACAGATGCTGCTTAGCAACCACACCTTGGGAGGGCCAGGTGATGCGATGGGGATGGGAGAGATCTCTGGGGGTGGAAGAGAGCTCTTAGGAGGTGTGTTTACATGACCAAGGGCATGGGGACTCTCAAAGACAGAGTATGACTATCCAGGGAGGGGAGGGAATGATTCCCAGTCAAGAGAATTTCAGGGGGTCACTGGTGTCAAAGCTATGCGTATCGGAGGGAGCGGGGCTAAAGAAATACTTCTGACGTATTAATTTTGAGATGGTAGTAAAGTAAGCCAGTGGAGACCATTCGACAAAAGGGTTATAGGAGGAATGAACACACATGGGAAGGACGGGGTGGGGGGTTCACTTTCCTGGGACAGCAGACAGGAAGGGAGAGAAAGGTGATGTAGAGAGCATGGTGGTTGCCGAAGGCAGACTCTCTAGGAGGGTGATGCTTTCGTCAGCAGCCAGGACCTGGGGAGACTGGTGAGTCGTCTGGATGTTCTAGACAAGCGTCCCCATCCGTGAAATGGACATAATCACTGATGAAAGTACTTAGTGTAGGAATTAAGTGAGGCAATGGATGGGCAGTACCAGGGGAAAAAGCAACAATACTCAAGTGTGGGATTAGTAAGAAACAGGGAGGGGGAGGACTAGAGGGAGGGGACGTGACAGTAAGCAGTCCCTTCCGTGTGTGAGCGTGTCACAGTCCAGAGGAGGCATTTACACAAGATCCAGTGCCTCAACGGTCCAGAGTCACACGCTCGGAAGGGGCGGTGCCAGGATGTGAAGTCCGGTCTCTCTGACCCGAAATCCTGCCCTTTCTCCTGTGCTGCTCACGTGGGAAGGGCTCCTTGGAGTTGTTGCAGAAATATTTACATAGGCTTTCTTTTTTACTTTATTATTTTATTTTTAAAAACACTTTCTGGCACACCCAGGTGGAGTAGCAGTTTGGTTAGCTGCCGCCAGCTGAGCACAATCCACATACATCCCAAGGACCAGGGTTCTTATCCAGGGGCCAGAGGGGAACAACCAAGATGAACGACTCAATAAAAATAGATAAAAATGCTTCCTCCTCCTCTACCTTCCTGCTTGCCTATCTGCCTTCATTTCTATTTGCACCTTTCCTTTAAAAAAAGACCACTCTCTATGGCAGCAACATAGGCCTAAAACATGACCCGGGTTTCAGGGATACAGCACACAAGTCCATGCATCTACTACGTCATGCTCCCACCCATCATCCCACACAGTTGGCCCCTTCGACCCAATCCAACAGCGCCTGCTGCCCTCCCCTCGGGCTGCTGTGCCGTTCTGACAGTCTGACAATTCGTTTTTGTGTTGTTTGTTCGTCTACTTTGCTTCTCAATCTTCCACGAGTGAAATTATAGGGCGCTTGTCTTTCTCCATTTTTCTGACATTCCACTTGCAGTTCCAAATCTCATTCTCCTTCCTTTAAGTCTTTGATGGGGTGAACGGAGGGAGCCCAAAAGCACACTAGGGAAGTCTGGGGTTCAGTCCAGGCTGACAGCTGGCTGACTTCCGGCAAGCCCTCCTGGGACGCTCAGGCTCCTTGAGCCTAAACTGGGAAGAAAAGTTACTGATTGCCTTGCAGGCCTTCTCAGGCCCCCGAGGAAGTGAGCTGCTCAGACAAAGGCTGGGTGACCTGCATCACTAGGTCCCTGGTGGTTATTCTCATCCCCTCCTCCTCCAGCCCTTCTCCTTGCTGTGATAAACAGTGTTTTTGTTTCAGAGAATCAGCCATTGACCCAAAGCTGACAGCTAATAGACTTGTCAATGGAGCTAATAATGAAAACATCGATTATTGCAACCTTCACGCTTTCTGCATGCCGTTTTTAGAGAAGAAAGAGGGTAATTCTCACTCAAACAAGCTCCGTGAAACAGTTCATTCGAAGAAGTGGTCTCTGATGAAGGTCCTGACTTCACACAGATGCAGCCACTCTCCCAGTGCCCACAGGGCTGGGAGTAGCCCCCTTCTGAAGAGCCCATGCTTCTCCCCAGAAGCCTGTGGCCATAGTGGGGGGGGGGTGGCCACATGCTGGAAGGCAGGGGGTGGGCAGGAGTGCAGGGGCCAAACTGACACAGTGTCCCCTCTGGAGCAGGGATGGGAGTCAAGGGACATGAGTAGGAGGACTGGTCTCTGCAGAGCCTCTGAGGCTGGTGTTTTGATCTAGGTCCGAGGGGAGGAGCTTGTCCTACACCTGTTGTCTTCTGGCCTAGCCCATCCACATCAGACAAATGGGCCACTGTGGGGCTCAGGGGGTGCCCACTTGGAGCTGTGCCCATCCTGTCGGATCATCTCCTGATACCTGGGCTCTCGGTGTTGAACCCAGATGGTCCCAGGGTCCACAAGGGCCTCTTTCCTTGTCTGTCTTCTAAGGGCGGTCGCTCTACCTGTGTGAGCAGCCTTGGACCAAAGATGATCAAAGGTGGCTGTTAATTGGGAATGTGCATGGAGCTTGGATACACGACATAGGTGTCACCGTGCAAACGTGTGATGGACCACGTCTCTCGATATGGCGCAGAGTTAAGGGGTGGGAGGAGAAGGGATGGAACCAAGGGGTTAAAGGTCCCATTCCAGTGCTGCTTTATTCTGGCACAGAACTTTGGGGGATTCAAGAATTCTAGATCTGAATCTGCCTTCCAGGCTGTTATAAAGGTGTACCTGGCAAGGCAGAAGAGCAGAACTTAGATGACTTAGTCCTCTGTTAAACTGAGCCCTCAATACTGTTCCTCGGACTTATCATTGGAGCTAAGTCTTTGTCGCTGTACCCCAGACACGCAAATCTTAGGGACAGTGAAGGAGGTGGACCTGGGTGCGCTGCTCCAGCACCTCGAACAGCTCTGGCCCAGCCGGCTTGTTGGGGTGGTGTGGTAGAACATTTACAGAAACAGTTCTGGGGTTTCTCTGACATCAGTCCCATAGCATGAGGCTCAGCCTACTTCTCATGACGCTATGAGGTCCAGGTCACAGGCTAGTGATGGAGAGAATGGAGCTGCAAACTCAAGACCTGATTCGAGGTCTCGCACTTTCCTCAGAGACACTCAGGTGCCAATGAGAACTCCGAAGGTTCTGAAAGGAACACAGCTGCCATGGATGACATCAGCGCACGCCGGCTGCTACCGCTGCCATCCCTGTTGTTAAGATAGTGAAACAGAATCCCTCTTCCCTGGCTACCCAGGTCCCTCTCAAGGCCCCAGGTCTCACCAAAATACATCGACTAAAGGGTCCAGACTGGGTAGGGAGGTTAAGGGAGGGGAGGATAGATGCCTCCCTTTGCCAGCAGGACATGGGGGTAGGGCTCAGGGCTGGGGACAGGGTTGTGAAGACAATCTCCCGTGTCACCTGGCCAATTACAATGCCCCCAGCCTCTGGGTGGCCTCCCAGCTCACTCATCACACAGCTCAGCCCTGCTGCTGGCACAGGTCCCGCTGTTCAGATGGTTTGCACTGTGATGACAGAGTAAGTTTTAAAATTAGGCTTTCCCTCTTCTGCACTGTTTATGCCAGACTCTGGGAAGCCTGCAAACACCGCCTCCTGCCCCCGCCTCCGCCCCCGTCCTTTCTGACCACATCCTTTTGCTTTTGGCACAGAGGGAGGCAGATCCTTCTCCCACAGCAGAGAAGACCACTTCCAGTGTTTTGAAAGCGCCGTCGTGCTGGGCAGGCGCCTGTGTAAATGGAAGGCTTCTTGCCAGTCATGCTCAAGTTATTTACATGTTTTCTCCAGCCCTGGGGATGCTTTCTCCTTCAGGGTTCAGCCCTCACTAGTTGGGGAGTCCTTCTGCACCCGCCCCGCAGACTGTCCCTCTGCCCTGGATGGCTCCCATTTGAGAAGCCCTGAGGTACAGGCTGGTGGTAGTTTTTTGCATTAAGTCCAGGTTTTCCTCCACCTCCCATGGGCATGGCAGCCTTGAACATAGGCACCGTCAATGGACACATGCAGGCACAGGCTAAGTCCTGATAGGTCCCCAGCTTCCGGTGCTGTGCCGAGCATAGCAGGGTCTGCGTTTGTCCTCCACGCCACCCCAGGAGCGACGGGTCAGATGACCTCCCGATGGGCTGGATACCAGACTCTGTCTCTTGCATCTGTATAGTCACCGTCTGCATGAGCCCTGTCGCCTCTCTCGGGGAGGTCACCGCATCTTCTGGCTGGCCTCCAGGCGCGGCTTGGCCTGCCCTCACCACCTTGCATGTGCCTTTAGACATGGAAATCTGGTCAAGTCTCATCTCTCTGAACAGAAAGTCCCCCACACAAGACTTTCTGCTACACTTAGAAGACCCTGCCATGTTAGTGACCCCCCCATTGCTTGGTCTCACTCCCTCCACTGTCCCCTTGCATTTCCACTCCAGTCACACCCACCTGGCCACCTTCTGTCCTGGAACGAGACAAGCTCCCTTCCCGACTGGGACCCTTGGACTTGCTGCTCCCTGCGGCCAGGGCAATCTTCCCGGGGCTCTTCACACACCACCTACTCTTCATCCTCAATGTGAGCTGAATCACCTCCTGAGAGAGACCCCAGACTCACTTGTTGTCTGACATTCAATCTGCACATGGGGTCGGGGTCAGAGACCCCAGACCTGTCTTGCCACCATCGGACCCAGCTCTGACCCAGGCCCTCCAGGAATCACCCTCACCCCACCCGGAGTCTAGAACCTGGAGCTATGTGACCACGGAATCTCTGTCACCGCAAACACCCAGCTCATCACCGTGAACACCCACCCCGTTCCTTCTTTGCATCTCCCGCTTAGTTCCTTGTCACGGGCAGCAAGGCGGTGAGGCTCATTTACTTCTTTGAGTGTCATTCACAGACGACTCCTGGTGCAGAATGTCCTGGCGGATCCTGGGGGGACATCGCGGGGTCGTCCCTGGACCCTGTCTGGGTGAGCTGATGGTCACTGCACGTACAACTGTGGTTTAACTGCTGGTTATAAAGACACAGCTAGTTTCAGGGACTGACTCGAGTGGTGGCATGCGTGTCTGAGTGAGATGATGAACGGTGAGGATGGCTGGCCGGGCCTGGCAGCCCTGAGGTGGGGGGCGGGCACTCTGCCATCCCCTGGCCTTCTGCACCCGAGGCCGACACGCCAGACACTCCAGTCTCCTCGCTGGCGGCCTAGATAGCAGTTGTTACAACTTCTTCCCATGTGATTTGGGAATTACTAAGGGAAGCGAGTCTTCAAGGTCAAGAAGATATGATGATGACATGATTGTGAATCTTCCCCAAAATGAATAGAAGTCACTACTTATCGAATGAATGGACGAACGAACTGGAGTAGGGCTTCCGCGTACAAGTGTCTGAGCAGGAGTGTGGGCACCACCAAACTGCCAGTCTCAGAGCCGTCTGGCCCTTCTCCTGCCTCTGGGGCCTCAGCCATCCAGTGCGTAGTGACCATGGCTGGGGCATGTCCACTTTCTTTTGTTGTGACCCAGTCCTCTGAGTCCAGCCTGGGGAGGGGGTGCTGTCCCCACCAGTTTGCCTGATGGACAGGTCTGTGGGTTTGGGCTGCCTGAAAGAAGGGGTGTCTGCTCTGGGGACTAGAACTGGGGAGGGACAGATGAGGGCGAGTGGACAGACCCTCACTGGGCCATCATGTGGAGAGCAGCTTTCAGAGTGGCCCAGAGGTCTTGGCACCAGGGGGTCAAGCAGCGTCTGGGATGTGGGCTCGGTCTACAGAACCCCAATCTGGAACCAGGAAAATAAAGTCGACGCCAAAGAGGTCTCCTTCCTGAGCAAGAATGGAATCAGGGCAACAGAGGACGAAACAGCTGTAGTGACATGGCAGACAGACAGGGGACTTGGAAAAGACAGGTGTGATTAACACTGTAACTACTGGTAAGAGCACTGAACACTGGACACTGGGGGCTCACTTCCTGCCACATCAACCACTGTGGTACCCATCGAGGGGAACTGAGGTTCAGGCCCAACCACTCACCAAAGTCACAAAGCAAGCTGGCAGCTGAGCTGAGTCCCCAGCACTGACCACAGTTCCTTGAGCTGGTTACTTGGCCCCCCCATCTCCAAAGCTCAAGGTCTCTGCACAGGGAGGCATGGTGGCAGAAGGACCAGACCCTGCCTGTTGCCGCTGGCCGGCTGCTGGGAGTAGTCATCTTTCACTGACCCTGGGCAGGGTGGGGCGGGAGGAGACAAACAGAATGCTGGCAGCAAATGGGCCCTCCTGGTCCCCAACACTCAGGTCCCAAGCACTTTGGCTCCTTCAGGGGCCCAAGGAGGGAGGGTCAGGCAGACGGAGCCCAGCAGAGGGCAACCGGGAGACATGGGAGGGACGAGTCTGAGGGAGCTAGGGACCCAGTGGTGCAGACTCTAAAAATCAGAGTTTATTGTTTTCATTAACTTTCCACTGTGTCTTCACACACCACATTTTACTGCATGCTGTGTGCCCGTGTGGAGATACCGGCGGCTGCAAAGCTGGGGACAGACATGTGAGGATACCACGCCAACACCTCGGCAGGTATCCTGGCCACAGGGCCATGAAGATGGTTGATTAGACAGGCCCCTGCTTCACACATGGGGAGTGAGTTCATTTCATTCGATTCATTCCCTGTCTGCAGGGAGTGAGGGGTGGACGCGTGTGAATACAGAGGAATTCACATGGGTATTCTCAAACCAGAGGAGCAGTGTCTCAAAATATGGAGGGACATCTAAACATCCCCCAGTGGGAAGCACGTGGCTCCATCTGGGCGAGGCGCCCCCGTGGTGGTCACCCACGGAACTGCTCCACAATCTGCTCTCCAGGATCTGTAATGCCTCCCACAGGAAGTGGGGGCTCTGGGGTTCAGCATCTCCATTTTGCAAAGGACACTGAAACACAGATGCAGTCCTGGAGCCAGGATTCTCACCGAATGGGTGCATCTGCCACCCAAATGGAAGCAGAGATGGAAGGAAGCTCCATGGCTCGAGTTCCTACCAGGTACTCTGTGCTAGTCAGCTTCTCTGGTCACTGTCCCTGTGAAGGATGTACTGAGACCTCGGACTCACAAATACAGCACCTAGGTAACATGTCTACATTCCCCTGGCTACTTCATGGCAGAGATGGGGTTTAACTCAGGAGACCCTGTGCTCCTGCATTGAGCTGGGTGCCTCCTCATTTAAAACGTTCTGTTAGGAAACTGGCCCTTCCGCATCTACTTTGTCTGTGGATCGACTGATTCCTTTAAATGCATTTTTGAAGTCTGTCTTTGTCCAAAGCCACACGGAGGGAGGGACACAGGATGGGGTGACCTGGCTCCTGGCAGCACGAGCAGTCCATAGTGACTTCGAAGGTTCTGGGGATGAGAGAGAGGGCGCGTTCCAGTGTTTTATTCCTTCTGATGTTATTGTAAATGGGATGTTCTTCTCATTTCCACTTCAGAATGTTCATTCTGGGCACAGAGAAACAGGATGGGTCTGGTGCCCGTGAGTGGCCTGGCTTCCTTCGGCGCGCTGGGGGGGGCTCAAGAAGCCAGCCTCCCTGGGAGAGGGCCCCACTTGGTGCTTTGAGCCACTGCTGCTCAGCTGCTGTCATCTCTATCAAACAGCCGGCCATCCAGCTTCTGCCTGGGAGGGAGCGCCTCCTCTCTGATGGCTCTGGCGTCAGCCTGGGAGCCAGCAGGGAAGCAGGCTGCCTCCCAGGCCTCTGGAACTCCCGTTCTTCAGATGTTAGACTGAAACCTGAGCTTCAGGACTCGTCTTTTATCAGGAGCCCAGCAATGCTGTGTGGATGTGGACATGGATTCAGAAGGCACTCAGCACCTGTCCGCACCATACCTGCGTTGCTCCTACATACACTTGATCACATCTGCACATACCTGCACCACATCAGCACACCCTTCATGCCCCGGTGCCACCCTGCACACCCCTGCCCCACCCCTGCACACCTTTCAGTCCCTGTACCACCTTGCATACCCCTGCACACCCTTCATGCCCCTGCATCACATCTCACACACTCGGCAGCAATTTAGAAAGTTTCAATGGTTTTTCTCAAGATTCAACAGTTAGGGAGTGGTAGACCCAGGTCCTGAACCTGCATAGTTGAGTCCTCCCTCACTTCCTGCCCTCACTGAGGCAGGGTCATTGGAGAGTTCAGAAACTCTGTGGCTAATACAGCTATGCTATCAATTTTCAGAAAAACAAAAAGCACTGGGAGCCCTGTGTATCGAGTCTGTTTTTCTGAAGAATTTTCCAGAACTTGACTGGCAAGGAGATCTGTCTAATAGCCTGTAACTTTGTAAACATGAGCCTGAAATAATTAGCTAATGAGCGCCCATCAGTGCTAATTATCTGTGCCAGTGGAGGTGAGCTCTGGAGAGGAAAGCCAGGGATAAGTGTCCCTGGGATGGTGGCCCCAGGCCTGCTCCCCAGCTGGCCTGTCCCTGTGTGAAGACTGCAGGCCCGGCCCTCGGCGTTCTCAGCCTGCTTGCATTCGGGTCCTTGTAGGAAGGGGCCCTTCTAGATGGCTGGTGCTCTAGTGTCCTCCACCTCCACCTGGCCCTGGTCAGTCCTGTTCTTCCCTCTCCCCAAAGATATTCCTTCTGGGACTCCATGTTCCTTTTCTGGCACTCGGCCTCCAAGCTTCCAGCTTCCTGAAGCCCATTCTTGCTGATGGGAGGCAGAACTTGGCTTCCCTCTACACCCTGATGCAGCTGCAAGCTGGCTTTGTGCAACCAGAAGTCAAGCCCTGACCTTGGTGACTCCCCAAAGTGAATTATTACTTTTTCTAAAGGAAAGGTGCAGGTAGGAATGAAGGTGAGCAGGCTGACAGAAAGAAAGAGGAGAAAAGCATTTAATTTAGCTAGCTGTTCATCCTGGTTGTTTCCCCTGGCCCCAGTTCAAGAACCTGGGTGCTTGGAATGTCTGTGGATTACGCCAGTTGGAGGCCTCAAATTCAACCACTAAACCACAAGGGTGTGCCCCCCAAAGTGAATTCTGTGTGTGCAACATGGCTTTTATTTTAGGTCCAAGCACACACCATTCAATTTGGTGACATCTGTCCAGTTATTTAGTGAGACAGTGAGAGCAAGAGAGAATGGGAAACAAGTCATTCCAGCACTGATTTCTGATAAGGGAGGGAACAGTGATTGTTCAGTCCTCCTGACCAGGCCCATTTCACAGATGAGCACACTATGCTCAGAGACTTGCCCACTGGCTGAGGCAGAATAAACCTGGGCCTCAATCCCAAAGCCACACTCTGCTACCTCAGCAGTCCTTAAGGACACAGGAAAAACAATCCAAGATCCTGGAGCAGCTACTTAAAGGAGCTTCACAAATAAGCATTTTGGAACAGAAAACATCATCGTACAGAGAAATAAGTACCCATTCTTCTTGTAAGGTTCTTTACACACTTCTAGCATCCTACCAAGAGAAAGGGGCCTAATGGAGTATTTTCTACCTTTTATTTCCTTTTCTCTAGGGCAAAAGACAGGAGGAACAGAGACACAGGCCTGGTCCTGTGTGAGCCTGAGTTCACAGATGTCCGTTTTAAGCCTTATTTCCCAAAACACCTCTTTCCAGCCCCTCCTGCCTGGCAGGGCTCTGGAGATTGGACCTAAGCCAGGTAAGCGAGGGATGAACTCACAAGAGAAATGTGTCAGAGCAACTGTAACAGAACAGAAGAGGCCCAGTCAGCAGCTGCTTCTGGTGGGTGTCAACGGCACGGGCAGGTCACTCCTTTGAAAGAAAATGAAGAAGGCGCTGAAGGTGAGGCCAGCTCTGGCTTAGAGGAAAGGTTTGCCACGCCCTGATGGACATGGGTGAAACAAGGACAGGCTGTGGTGACGGGAACTGCCCGCAGTCACAGCTATGTGACAACGCTGATCAACGACAGACCTCATATACAACGGGCCCACTGGGTATGTCATATCCTAGGTGCGCAGCAGGGACAGCATCTAGGTTCGCGCACTTACACTCTGTGATGCCAGTACAATGACAAAATTGCTGAATGACACATTTCTCAGAACATATTCCTGTTGTTAAGCGACACACAACTGCAGTCCTGGGATCAATGTCTGTGCACAGGGAACAGGGTGTGTGGATGAGGACGTGTGTGTGTGTGTGTGTGTGTGTGTGTTGCTCACATGTGCACACACAGGCACACACAGGGTACACAGGAATGCATGTGACAAGTGTGTATGTGCACAAGCATGTGTGCATGCGTGTGTGGTGTTGAGTCCATGAAATTGAGCCAGAGACCCAGCAGCAGGAAGGGAAGTGGGAGGCTGGGATGCAGCCCAGAGCAGAAGCCGGGCAAGGGGACAGAGGTCTAGAAACTACCTGTGCCCAGAGCCAGAATGGTGGGAAGAAAAGTCAGGAGGCCCGATGCAGCCAGAGGGCAGCCGGGAGCTGGGAGAGAAGCGGGAGGTGCGCCCCGCTGGGTGGTGGGAGACGTGTCATTGGTCCTGGAGGGAACTTGTCCGAACCTGGAGGTCTCTGCACCAGAGGAACGGGTGCCTTGCTGACACCCACTGGGCCATGCTGTGCTGGGCTGATTCTCACTGTCCTGCTCTGGCTGGGCCCCCTCTGCCCCACAGTCTGCTGCGGTGCAGGTGCATCCTCCAGATGTTGGATAGACTGGCCCCCACTGCCCGCAGAGGGTAGCTGCACCCAGCGTGGATGCTGCCTGAATGGAGAAGTCGCAAGTTCTGGGAGAAGCAGAGGGTGGGGGACCAGTAGGATGGGCCACTAGGTTTATGCCCCTCCCACTCGCCAATAGTGGTGACACTTCTGTGCTTTTCTTCCCTTGTCCCTCAGAACCACCTCCTGCCCAGTGGCATCACTGGATGGATTTTACACACAAGAACTCAAGTTCAGGAAGCGGAAGCAACAGGTCCCTGGCAAGGTCAGAGGCGCGAGCTGGCAGCTGGCTCTGACACTGAGGGCGCTCCTGCTCCTCCTCACTGGCCCCGGGAGTGCCGTCCAGGGCTCTGCAGGACCACCCCAGGACACAGACTGTCCCACGGGCACAGCACGGCCCTGTTCCCGAAGAGCTGCCTGGCCCTGGGGTGAGGGAGCAATGTCCCCAGCAACACCGTCCCTTCCTTCCCTTGTGACACACTCCAGTCACAGGCCCCTCTGGACACTCCAGCCCCAAAGCGGATGTAGACCCAGGAGGGTGTGGCAGGGGACTCAGGGACAAGCAGCACAGTGAGGAGTCTGGACAGGTAAAAGGAGGCGGAGGCAGGCAGGGGCTGAGGTCAGGACCCAGGACAGCTCCTGGAGGTGGGGCAGGGGCCCTGGCGGGGGAGGGGGCACTAGGATGTAGTAACTCTCACTTCCTTTGTCCTTACAGAGGTCCCTCCTGGTAAACACCCGTTTTCCACTTACGTCTGCTTCCAGATGCAGAAACCACAACATGGAAACCAGAACCAGGCAGAAATGACATTTATTAATGGAATATAATGAAACAAAACAAATAAACACCCCCCAACCACCACCAGAACACAAGACAGTGCTGCTGGGGGACTGGGGGAGGATAGAGTGGACAGGGTGGGAGTGAGGGGCCCTGGAACGTTGGTGGTGGGTGTGGTGTGATATGCATACTGACCGAGGAGCCATTTCAATATCCTAAAAGGCACACAGCAACGTATATAAGATCCACAAAAGAAAAAAAGAGTGAGGCCCCCAGAACACCCACAGCCGCGCACCGTGTTGTTCCCTGCCCTCTTCCTCTTCCTTAACCCCATCCTCATTAACAGAAATCACATCCCCTCTCGTCATGACAGATCCTTATGACGCCCACGGGCGGGGAGACATGGGTGTCAGCCGCTCTTCCCAGAACTTCGCCTGCTCTTCCGAATCTCTGATCAGAGAGACAAACTCTCTATCTCAACTCCAAACCCCAGTCCAATCACCTTAACCCACCATCTGTAGTTGTATTTTTATTTACTGATCATTTTTTAAAGAGGAAAGAAGGAAGAAACTTTTTGTTTCATTTGGGGTCCTGCCCCACCCATGTCGAGAGCCCAGGCCAAAAGCCACAGGGGTGCACCCATCACCTACAGGTTGAAGATCTCTGCATGCCCACCACCCTTTTTTCCTGAGATGGCTTCCAGAGCATTCACTCACTCCTCCTTTCTTGGCCAACAAGAAAGACTTTGCTTATTGCTCTCAATTGTAAATTTACTTAGGGGCCAATGGGAAAAGAACTTTACAAAACCATTAAGAATCAGAGCACCCAATTCTGCAGCAGGGACCGTCTCAGTTGCACGGGTGGGGGTGGGTGAGGGAATGGCTGCAGGAGGAGGCCACCATCACCATGTCCAGTGGGCGCAGGCCGGCCAGAGGCCCAGGCACAGAGTGGCAGAGATTGCTGGCTCCCAGTTCCTTCTGGCCTCCTGAGTCCCCAGTAGACTCCAGCCTTCCCAGTCACCTGTTACCTGACCCCTGCCGAGGAGGGGACAAAGGCGTTGGGAGGGGGGCTGTCTAAGTGATGAATACAGGGAGTGATGTGCAGACTCTCCCGGGACAAGTGAGTGATCAGCGACGATCTGGGGGTGACGCTCCCCAGCAGAGAGGAGCCAAGGCCGACTCCTGCGGCTCACGGAGACTTTGAATAAACAGACATAATCAGACACTGGCTGCAGCGGCTGCAGGCAGGAATGTCATCTCCCACTGGCAATGGCAACGCCTAAAAATACCGAGCTGCGGCTCCCACGGGAATGCGCAGTGGCCCACATTTAATCTAGGATGGCCTCTGGATTATGGGGTAGAGTAAATAAGGGAGATTATCTGAGCAGCATAACCATAGGTTTTCAGCTTTAAATGACATCTGGTACCACCGTGTTGTCTCTAAGAAACTCAAACTGCCAGCCGTCCCAGGAGCCTGTGAGGCGCGCGGCAAGTCTGCGTCCCAGTTGCTCAGACTGGTGGGAAGTTTGCATTTCCAGGTCTCCTTTGGGTGGTTCAAGCCCCTTCTGTCACCTGCAGCCACCAGTGGAGACAGGTGGCCGCTCCCTGTCTTTAAGTGCACGACCTCTCGATGGCAGGTCAGGGGCGGCGTCTTCCTGGGAGGATGGGAGACTCCTGGACAGGCCCCCTCCTGGTTCCACAGGGCACTGGCTGATGACCCAGTTACTTAGCCACTTGAGATGTTTCCTCCTCTAAGTCGGAATCGGAGAACATCTATGTCCTGGATTTGCCCAAGAGCCCCACCTCACAGTCCTGGCCCCTTTCCTTGCATGGTGACCTCCCTTTCCAAAAGCGTGCCCAGGTCTTCCTGCACCCACCACCCTGACCGCCACCTCAGGAAGCCAGCTGGCTGCAGGGACACCATTCTAGGACGGAGAGAAGACAGAAAGCAGGGCTGATCACGGTGCTGGCTTCAGTACCGGGCCATCCCGACCCACACTGCCCTATGCACATCTCGGAAGACAGGCAGTGACGACTGACTATCCCGACATCATTCGCTGTCAAAACCTGTGGCCGAGGCCAGTGCAAATGGCCTCTTCCCACGCTCTGCTGAGTCGGGCTAAACGAGAGTGTCTCCTGTGCATGCTGGCTGGCGACGAGGTGGATACCAGTTACTTCAGATGCCATCAAGTTTGGAAATAAGCAGCGTAGAGAAACATGAGGGGCCTGAGAGTTGGAGAACAGAGCTTGTGTCCCCAACTCAGAGAGACTCAGCTTCTTACAGTCGCCTGCAGATCTATGGGAAGCCCAGCACATCTGGACTGGGGTAGGAGGCAGGAGGCATGGCGGATGGAGGGCCTGAGGCTGACTCATCCCACGTGCCTGTCTGCACACAATCTTGGGATCAAGGAGTGATAGGTGACCGTGGACTGGCAGGGTGCCCTCTTGGTGTGTACAGGAATGACAGAGAGATGTGAAATGTCCTTGTGAGCATATGGACGGGACACAGGTGTGAGAAACCAGGTGGCCAGTCTGAAGGTCGCCACCTTTTACAACCAGAGCAGGAGAGTGGAGGCCGTGAGGTCTCTGTGTGAAGACGGTGAACGGGCCACAGGGAAAGAGGTGTCCTGGCCACCTCAGAAGGGCTGGCTAGTCTGACCTGCCTCTTTCACAGGCCCCCGGGTGGAGCAGGCCTGAGGGTCTGTCCCATGGCATCTGCTCGTCTCTGTGGTTGGGGACTCCAGAGGGGTGGAGCGGTGGTTAGAAACAGGAGCCCGCTCCAGGACCCATGGGCAGAGCTGGAGGGTGGGCTCCACTGGGTTCCACATTAGCTCCCGGCACCCCCGTAATGGGCCTCAGGTCTCAGAGCTTGACTGTCAAGTCAGGACACCTGACACGAACCTTGTGACAAGCTAGACTCAGCTGTGTCCTGGGCTGGGCGGCTGTCACAGGACACACCGTGTCCTGCTGTCTGTTGTCTGATGGCTCTAACTTTAGTTCCAAGTAACAGGGACTATCCTTCCTTTTCGGTCACCTGAAGTGGGGGATGTGTCACACCCAGAAGGTCCACGGAAATGTCTTCCTAACAGAACACTGCCCGCTGGGGTCTGATGAGGCGGCCCCGCAGCGCACAGCGGGTCCTGGTATGGAATGAGGATCGTGAAGCTCGCTGCTTTCTGTCTTCCAGGGATATTTTGAGTAGAGCCAGCCAGCAGCAGGGCTGCTGGCTTCCAGAGGCTGGCGCGTTCCCCACTTTCCATTCCTACTGCTCTCCGGCCAATCTCCAGCAGGTGCAAGGGGTTCTGAGCACCCTCAGAGAAACAAACTTGAGGTCAGTAGCTGCAGGATCCAGGTTCTTCTCTGGATTGGCATCGGGGCCAGTGCTCCCCAACAATAACTCCACGACTCTGTCCCCAGTGCAGCCGGCTCTCCCGGGTGCTTCTGCCTGAATTCTTGGGCACTATCTCCCCACTGGCTCTGCAACTCGCCTGCAGCTCCACGGCTCCCACTGTCAGAGTGGACCTGCTAGGATCTTCCTATTACATTTGTACTCACTCCCCAGGTCCCTGGATGGACAAACACAAATCAGAAAGAAGGAGGCAAATACGGATGGGAGCCCAACACGGGGCTCCGTGCAGCCTGGTCTAGTTCCAATCTTCACCCCGCATCAAGCGTGATGCAGGCTGCTCAGGGCCGCGGTCTGAACTGGCCAGGAGAGAACTCCCTGGAGCCTGAAAGGGCACCCCCTCTAGGCTCTGGCAGCACTGCCCCAGAGAAGAGACAGCACGGGGGGCTCGAGGGAGACGCTTTCCTGGGATGTCACTTGGGAGGGCAGAGCACACACTCACTGCCCTGTCTAGCCACTCTGTTTGGCAGACACCCCACTACTTAAGGGATGGCTCTAATACGCCGGGTGCTCTGACACCCCAAAAGGTGTCAAGCACCTGCCCTCAGGGGACCAGGCTCAAGGTCACCTCTGATTTTCCGAGTACTTCCACCTGCCTGGTCCCAGGCTGAGTGCCTCTGACAATCACCTCACTTCATCTTCACAGCAACCCTATGACGAACGTGCAAGGGTTGTCCCACTGGACAGTGTGGACGCCGAGGCCAGAGAGGCTATGAAATTTACTCCAAGTCACAGTACTAATGAATGCCAGAGCAACTCTGGACTTCAGTTCTGATTTCTGTAATGGGAAGCCACTTGCATTTTTGAAAGAGCAAAATTAGATATGAAAGATGAAAAAAATCTGCTTGATTCAAAAATAAAATTACGGCAGAGCCACCAGGCTCCGCGGTGCCCAGATGTGACGGTCTTTCGGCCCAGAGACGGTCAACGGCGCCCAGCCCCTCTGACCCGACCCATCCTGGCCCAGGTGGGTGGGGGGGTGTGGGCCCGCTGATCCCCTCCTCGGCCCCTGCATCACCTCTGCTGCCCCAGAAGGGTCCTGCCCCCCAGGCTCCGGCGGAAAAAGGAGGAAAATATCCACATTGGAGGCCGAAAGGCAGTGTTTGTACCCCATCAGTTTGATTCCTTCCCTGGGGTTTCGTCGCCTGTGACACAGGGCAGACAGCATTGCAGCAACAAGAAGACTAAATTAAAGCATGTGGGGACAACACAGGTACATGCTTGATAAACATTAGCAACTACACATAAAAGTAAACTTCACAGGATGTGAAGGAACATTCAGAGTGGCCTCCAAGGATACCTACACCTTAGAAGCAGCATTTGATAAAAACAAATGATGCTCTCATTCGGCGGAGAGGAGGGTGCAGCATCTGAAATGCAGAAGCCCCCCAACAGGGTGCCACCCTCCCCTGGAAAGTCTCCAGCTTCCAGTGCACTTCTGGCAGGGCTTTTGATGCTCAAATCAAGGGTGTTCCTTTGGATGCTTGGGAAGAGGTGAGTGGGAGCTCCTGGCACCCAAGAGCTGTTGCCTGGACACAAGGCGACGAGGCTGCGCGTCATGGGCACAGCTGTGAAACAGCAGGTGAGGATGCTACTCTCTTCCACAGTGTGGGGTGGCGAAGGGGGAAGACGCCAATCCCCACAGAAGTGACAGGACCTAAACTGGTGTAAACCAATGGACGCCACGCAGAGTCCCGAAGGAAGCCACCAGCAGAGCAGGTAGTGCCGCCTACCATGTTGGGGCCACCACTGTGGGGCGTGTTGCCTGAGATGGGGCAATCCATCAGTCAGATGGGCCCCACTGACCCCATGCAACATGCCAGCCAACAGCCTTCTCTGGGAGCCTTTGGGGAGCCGTATGTGATGATACCAAATACATTTCCTTTGCAGGTTAGAATCTTGCACAGACTTGTGCACATTTTAACTGAATCTCTGACATGGACCTTGCAAATAGGGTCTGAGGTCCATTGAGAGGCCAGGACACAGAAACACAGGCAAGAAAGGTGTCCTTGGTTATAGTCAGTGCAGAGCTCAGGTTTGTCATTCATTCATTTTGCTAGAGATCTGGCATCTTTGAGAGCAGACTGGTGGTTGAGGCCAGAGGACCTGAGTGTCTGCAGAGGAAGGACATCGGGCCCTTCGGTGCGGCCTTGCAGGGAGGGGCTGTGTGTCTCCCGTGCTGGGAGTGGCCACAGGTCAGAAGTGCATGGTCGCCTCCATCACACGTGCCTCCCTTCCCCAGCTCTGGAGGCGATGGCACTGGGAGCAGCGTATATCCCGTGGGCCCCTGAGCAAGTGGGCCACCCGAGCTCGGGTTGTCCAGGGCACAGAGGACGTAGATCCAGTGTCATACAGGCTGCAAATGTGACCTCTTCTTTACAGTTTTCTTAGTAACATTTTCCCTCACTTTATTGCAAGAACAGCACACAACACATATCACATGTAAAATAAGTGCCCATCAACTGTTTACATTATCAGTAAGGCTTCCAGGCAACTGTGGTTAAGTTTTGGGGGAGTCAGGAGTTACATGTGGATTGGCACCCCGAACTTGGGGGTACTGTTCAAGGGTCAGCTGCATATCTATCTATAGAGCTCATATCTATCTGAATATCTCTTCTATATCTATCTATCATTTATCTATCTAAACTTTATTGACCTAGCTCTCTCTTCTCTCTCTCTCTCTTCTTTAGAACCGAAGCTCCTGGGAGGCAGGGCCTGTATCTGGTTCAGTTCTCTTGAGTTGGGGCCCCGAACAGGTAATAGGAACTTGATGAATTTACTAAACTAGTGAATACATTCCTGAAGTCTGAGTCTTTTCCAAAAGAGAGGAGCAACTGTTTTCTTGCAGGTGTCACAGGAAGAAGAGCCCAAGTCCTCATCATTTGGTCAGTGAGGGCAGAAGGGGGCCCATGGCTCCCACACGCAGCTCTAACACCCCGATTTCCTGAGCCTGACTCTGCATAGGGTTCTTTCTAAATCTTTGCACAGACACAGCCCTGGTCAGTTCACAGTGCTGGGAGCACAGAGTCCGTGGACGCTACCCCAGTCCTGGCAGCCCAGCTCTGCATAGAGATGAGCAGCATAAACGCAGGACAATCTAGAAAGTTCCCCGTGGATGCGAAAGTTCTGTACTTCCCACCAGGATGGTGGGAGAACAAATTCCTGCACACATTTCATGGAGAAAGGTGGATGCAGGGGCTCCCTGCTCCTGGGGATTGTCTGTTCTTGCAGGTAAGGTTTCCCTCATCTTCCTCACGGGACAGCACCGAGGGGGCAGTCTTGACTTTCGAGCGGGGAGAGTGAGGGGCTTCAGGAGGGTTCACTTGAACTGCTCAAGCTTGTGTAGCTGCTTCTGTGCTTCTGGAATCGTCATCCTCTCCAACTAGAACCAGAGATGGCCCTGCTGTGTCCCCAAGCCCCAGATAGGACCTTGCACTGTCACCTACCTGCATGGGGGGGAAGCTGTCCCCACAGAAGCCAGGTGGGGCTGAGTTCAGAGCTCTGTGCTCTGTCAAGGGGCCCCCAGCCCAGGAGATGCCGGCTTGCTCTCCACAGGAGGCACTTTAGGGAGAAGACACCATCGGCAGATTGGTGAGACCAGGTTTAACCTCAACCGCCCCAGCGAAGTTAGAATGAAGAGCGCTCCACACACCCAATTCTGGAGCCGCAAAGTCCTCATGCTCGGGATCCCTTTAGGAAGACGTCTCCTTTGACTCACCGTGGCTCTCTGTGCTGTCCCCCAGGAGATCTGTCCCACTGTGCGTTCACCCTCTCCAGCTCTCACTTGGGGACCCTGAGCACTGCTTGGGCCCCAGTGACTACCTGTAAAATGGGGGGCTGAGAAGAGACAGCCCCCAGGTCCCTGACCTTCGTTTCTGATAGCAGCACCTGCCATGTGTCCTGTCTGAGTGATCACCGTGTCCCTTTTACATCTTGACTTCTGCCTTGAGCTGGTCTCTTTTCACTTTCCTCCTCAGTTTTAGGAAAAAACACAAGTCCCTGAGGAGGATTCTTGCCTCTTTGCATTTTGTAGGGCACACAGTTTGCTGCTGGTGTTTAAGAAATACTACCGCAGAATGAGAGACCCTCAAGTAGCAAGTTTTCCTTAGACAATCCACCGGCCTGGCCTTGGCACTCCAGTACTGAACGCTCTGCACGAGCTGGTAAGTTAACAGAGCTGATAAGCTAACAGAACTGATATGCTAACAGAGCTGATATGCTAACAGCATGTATTCACTTGAAAATTGTTTTTGTTTCTTTTGTTTACAGTATTATATGATTTTCAGGATAACATATTCACACTTCAGTCTCTGTACACACCCCACCACTCCCACCTCCAGAGTTCTGGGGCTTCCCGCCATCCTTTTTATCACTCTTTCAACTCTTGGTCACTCCAGTAAACAGCCCTTATTTCTCTCTGCCTACACAGTCTCCTTAGCATAGATTTCTGTCAGGAAGGCAGTTTGTGGTTTTTTTGTGGAGGAACTGTGGGCAAGCGGCTAGGCTGATGGCGCTGAACTTCTGACTAGCTTGGAAAACAGAGGCCTGGAAACAGTGAGAGGGGTTTGGGTGTTCTGAACCTTCTTAGGGGCTCAGTGGTTGCACATGGCCAAGCTGCTGGCGGCCTAGGAAGGCAGGCGCGGGAGCTAAGTGGAGATTGGTACACACAGATAAGGCAGCCAGTAGGGAAGTCGGAGCAGCAGACCCTGGTGGGCAGCCAGGCGAAAGGCTGGGTAGGATAGGCAACGCTGACACCAGGAGTGATGGGGCTGGAGACCCAAGGCAGGTCTGGATGTGGGAAGAGACAGGCAGCGTGACTCTAAGGGATGTGCGCCCCGACGGTGGGGACGAGAGTGGAGGTGGGTAAAACAGAGAGCAAGCACAGAGATGGTGGGACACAGACGCCACCTTCGCGGGACGTCACTGGCAGTTGGAGGCCCAGGTGGATCAGGGTCCCTAGAGATGACTGGCACTTTGCAGAACACAGGCACCAGGAGGCAGTAGCACTGCAGGGTCCCCAAGACCCCCTTGAACTCTAAGAGCCTGACATTCTATGAAAGTCTCAAAAACAGACCTCAAGATAGCCATCTAGCGTGTAATTTCAGTTAATCACACAGCAAATCAAACAAGTGATCATTTCCCATTTGAAAGGGTTTCGGGCCTTCGCAAGGCAAAGCACCTGCCTTTATCATTAGAAAGGACCTTAGAGGACAGGCTCCTTATCTCGATTGTAGTGATGATTTCAGAGACGAGAATGTGCTCAAACTCACTGAATATAATGGGTAGTTTTTGTCTATTGATTATACATCAATCAAGCTGTTCATAAAGAAAAATACACAGAGCTTTTAAAGAAAGTCAGCTATTCTAGGGTTGGCCCACTGCTTGTTTTTCTTAATAAAGTTTTATTGGAATGGCCACACTCACTCATTTTCATAATGTCTTTGGCCGCTTTCTTGCTGCGATAGCCACGGAGTACTTGTGACAGTGACCCATGGCCCATGAGTCTACCAAATTTATTATCTGGCCCTTCGGAGAAACAGTCAGCACCTCTCCATTTACTCCAAGTGCCCATTTTACAGGTAAGAAAACGAACGGAGGCTGAGTCACAGAGTTAAGTGACTTCCTGTAGGTTAAGCTCATTGGTGACAGAGCTGCGACAAGAACCATGACATCTCACATCTGGGCCTGTGCTGCTCTGCCCAGCACACTGTGTCCCACCCATGACTGCCCTGTTTGATACCCTCTTCCTATCATACCACAGTCTCATGTCCTTTCTAGAACAGGGCACCAGCCGCAGAGGTGAATGAGGGGCCCAGGGTGTCCCCGTCCATTGCTGGTCACAGGACAGGCCTCCCACTCATGAGTTCTGACCCCACAGAGCTGGCTTCAAACTGCAACTTGAAGAAACCTGCAGTCTCAGGTGGCAGGGAGAGCTTCTAAGAGCTTCTGAGACAAGGACTGCTCCCTGTATCCCTCTCAGCATTAGCATTCACCTTCTGTTATCCAACAAAAGGACACGTTTACAACCGTCTCAAGTTCAACTTGAAAACCCTTTCACAGGTTTCCAGGGAAATTACTCCAAGCAGCCCTGATGGGTTCAAATGATTTTAACATACCCCGTTGTCTTCAGCAGCATCTGCTACAAACAGCCAAGTATTCCAGTACCTGCTATTTACCTTCCTTTGAAAGAAGAGGTTCTAAAGGAGACAATACAAAGGGAAAAACAGGCCCTCTCTCTGCACAGTCATATTAAAAGGCTCAGCCAATCTGCGCTCAGGTCGGGGCTCTGCCTTCTCTGTGGGCGGCTGCCCAGAGAGAGGACAATCAGACCATCAGACTGATCTACACTTGCCTGGGAGAGTCTAAAGCGAAAGCCGATCCCCCACTCCCAGCTCGGCTCAGCTGCCTCCCTAAGAGAGCTGTTTCCCTCCTCTGTGCCATTTACACGCCTCTAAATTGTATTTGCACTTCTATTGCACATCTCACTTGGACAGATAGAAATAAATATTCATGCACAAGATTAAAGCGCATCAGGGACCCTAACATCAGTAGTTGAGAGAATAAAGGACTCAAGTCATAAGCGGCCACAGGGGACTCCCCAAAGCCTTATCAAAGCCCTGACATGCTGGCTCCCGGGGCCCATGGAGCTACTGCCCAGCTCAGATACGAATTGAATTCCAAGGGTGACATTTTCCAGGTGTCAGGGGTGGGGTGGGGTAGGGTGGGAGACTAAGGACAAGAGAACAGAGACAGTGGATCTTCTATTTTCTCCTCTGAACTCAGCCTGTCCTTTCTGGCAGGCTCAGCACCTCACAGCTGAGATGAGAATCACCACGACTGCCCGGCACTGAGTGGGTGCTGGGAATCAAAAGCTAACTGAGGTCCCTCCTTCACATTTCTTGAGAACCTATCTCTGCCAGGTCCAGACCTACGGGTTTTACATGCGCTGTCTCTTTACATCCTGGTCTAGTCACTGGTCAGTGCCAGTATCTTCATGTTATACACAGAGTACCCACAGCTCAGAGAAGTTAAGCAACTAGCCCAGAGACACACAGCAAGGAAGTGGTGGAGCTGGGCTTGGAACTCGTGTCTGCATGCTTTCCATCACAAGTGTATCAGCACCTCCAAAGCCTGGGGAGGAGGGGTGTGCCGGCCATCAGGCAGAAAGGAGAGTAAGTTGAAATGCTGAAAGTCATTTGGTGAGGGGAGCCTGAGGGAGGAAAATCACAACCCAGTTAGTGTCAACACAATGTTTATGTGGAGTGTTATTAGGACTGATCTTGGCTGGGACGGGACCACACATACAAAGTGTTGGCTGTACTCGCTCACACCCCATGGGCTCCTGAACCGAGTCCCCAGGGCCATTGTGGAGGATGCTGATGATGGCAAAACCACAAGATTCCCACTGAATCTGGAGGTGGTGAGAGCTGTTCCCATGAGGGGTGGGAGGTGGGTGAGGTTCTCGGTGTGGACTCTCTCGCAGTTGACTGGGGTGGACAATGAATACGCTGGGTGGGAGGGGCTGCCTGACCCCATAACTCCTGGCCACAGCTACAAACACCATTTGTCTTGCTCTTTACATCCATGCTTCCACACCTCCACTTGCCATCCTTGGCCACTGTGGCGGCGGAGGAGGTGAGAACACAAATCCAGACATGATGCAGTCACTTAGGGCGCTGGTCCCACAGCTGCAGCGAGAACAGTTCTTGATCGCCCTTCACGAAGATTATCACCAGTGGCCCTAAAGTGCTCAGGGTCCGGGGCAAGACCACAAAAGGCCCAAACACCATTTGACTAAACAGGTAAAAGTCAGACAATTAAGTCTGCAAACCGCTAAATCCAGTGTGTGTCATTTCCCTACAGACAACTACACACCTTCGTATCAGAAGACCAGGTTCAAGTTCAGAACCCTCAGATGCCACAGTTCTGTGCTGGACTATGATGGGACTCAGAGATGGGGGCCAACCACTCCTAGGCCTGGACATCACAGTCCCTGGGGGCTGACCACACCTGGGACTTACTCCTGCACAAACCCAGGTCTCTCCTCACTGGTAGAGCCCAGTTTCAGGTTCAGAACACGCTGGACTCACATGGCAGCCCCCCAGAAGGGTGCACAGCCCTTGGCACAACTCCCAGGCAGCACGGTGGAGTGCCTTCTGCATACCCACGGGCTGGCTTCTGGAATGACTGAGCTCCCACACATCCCCACACCTCTGCTCTCTGCATCATGGACTGATAGCTGGATCTGTGCCGGGGACCTGCCAAAGCGTTATTTTAAGGTTGGAAGTGAGTTAGGAGACACATTTCTTTTCTTGCCTGAGCCAGAAGGAATGGCATCAGCCCTACAGTCTGAGGGCATCTGTGGCCGACGCCAAGGCTGCTCTGTCTAGGACCCATACCCACCCGGAGCAGGGAGATGGAGTAAGTTTTCTAACAACCAGTGATGGGGCCTGGCCTTGAACTTGGGGAAACTATAAGTCAAAGAAGAGAAACCTCTGAGTCTTAGCAGCAGAGACCACCTCCCCCTAAGGAGCAGGGGTGGGAAGGACCCTCCGCTGGACATTTGCTTGTCCCTAGAGCTTACATCCTACTCCACGTAGGCCCCTCATCTTAGATTCCAATCAGCCTCTCCAGAGAGCTTCGGCCCACCCACAGATGACCCGGATTCTGTGCAAAAGTGAGAGCTACCACCCATTTGGATTCAAATCTCCTTCTCTCCCTTCCAGCCACGAGGTTGCACATCACTTTATCTTCCTGAAACTCAGCTTTCTGTCTGCAAAATGCGGGCAGAGGGTATCTAACAGGATTAGTGTGAGAATGAAATGAAATGACATTGGTAAAGTCTCCAGCACATTTCCACCTCTGGCCCTGTGGCCTTTCCTCCTGGGGAGCCGCTGTCCTGGGGACAGGAGAAAGCATGGTCAGGTTGAGCACCCGGGTGGAGGGGAACCAAAGTGATGAAGGTCAGAGTCTGCTTTCCATCAAGAGCCACTCTAAGGAGGGCGGGGAGACACTGAAAAGAAATCCTAACACTCAAAGTGACAATGTGGCTCCCTGCCTGGCCTTGGTGTCTCTCAGGTCAGTCTGTCTTCTCTGTCTCTACTTCAGTTCACTCAAGCCAGGCCATGGCCGCTTCTCTCCTGGGCAGTGTGACAGTCCCCACTCCAGCTTGTCTCTCTAATTCCTCCTCAGTGTGACTTCTCTAAATCACACCACTGACCCAAACTGAACACTATCAAGGGGCCTCCCAGCTCAGGGATGAAATTCCTGCTCCGTAGAGGCCTCTGAGGGCTTTTCATTTGCAAATGTCAGAAACCAACTTGAAGAGGCTGAGCTTTTAAGCAACACTTGTTGGCAGGATGGGGCTTATTCCCCGAGAGAGTCCCACCAGAACCAGCCCCCCACCCCTCTCCAGGTGTGGAGAAGAGGCCTTCTGTGGCCAGAACGGTGCCCTCCAGCAACAGGCCAGCGGGCAGGTGGGTGTCTTCCAGCCGGGAAGCCCAGGGAGCATTATGACTGGCCAGCTCATGTCACATGCCCACCTTGAAGTGACCAGTGGGAGGGGAAGGTGACTGGACTGGACCCCACACCTGGGCCTGGACAGAGTGGAAGAGAAGTGCGATCCGGGTTAAAAGAAGTTGGAAGGTACTGAGCTGACAAGGGCACAAGTATCCCATGATCTACCCACTTCAGCCTCAACACTCAATGTCCAGTTTGTAACTGATCACCTAGGGCAGGTGTCCTCACCTGTCAGATGGAAATAATCGCCCTGTCTCACAGGCTTCTGCAGAGTCAATGAAATGTAGGCACATGGGTTTGGGAAAATGCTGAGAGTTCCTCTACCCTTTCCTGCCCCCAAGCCCAGTGACATCCATCTCCAAGTTCAGTCCAGCCCTGGACAGAGACAGAACACCTCCCAGGAGCCCCACCCTAATCACCACCTGTCCAGCGGGAACTGGGACCACAGAGCACCGGCCCCTTATCTGTGCCCATACGCGGAGAGCCCTCTCTCCTCCCAGTGGGCCCAGGACCTGCTCCAGGGGTGAGTGCCCACAGCTCCTCCTCCGTCAGCAGCGGCCCCGTTGTGTGTGTGTGTGCAGCTCTGTGGGAAGCATTAGGCACATATAAGGAGCTCGATAAGTGCTTGTCACTCATTATAGAAATGGAATTTTCTGCCATTAAAATGTATTATCCCGTGTTTATTGCAGCCCTAATCACAATAGCTAAGAACTGGAAATTACCTAGGTGCCCAACATCAGATGAATGAATAAAGATGTGGGACTTATATACAATGGACACTACATAGCCCTCAGGAGAGATGAAACCGTGTCATTTGAATCAACATGGATGGATCTAGAGGGAATGATGCTAAATGCAATAAGCCAAAAGAAGAAAGACAGATACCAGATGACCTCACTCACAGGTGGAATGTGAATAGACAAAACAAAGGAGCAGATGAAACATAACCAACCCTGAAACATCTACAACAGAACTGAGGTGACCAACAGGGAATGGGGCGGGCAGGGCACATGGTGGTGGAGCCCACTGGACAGTGGGGAGGAACACCTGGTGACCTGGTGGAGGGTTGGGTGTGTTGACATATATCTGAGAGATGGGGAACCTATACATAGGAAATTATTTTAATATGCAGAATAATTATTACAATAAAAAAATTTTAAATACATTGTCATTTTGAACAGATACTCCAGGAAAAGCTGGTAACGGAAAGCGATACATTCAATTCACATATCTGTCTCAACAGCCCTTGTGTGTGGGGGCAGCAGGGTCCACCTGGCCTGTGACAGCCCTGGTGGGTTGGGTGGCAGAGGAACCACTCAGAGCTGTTCTGAGTCCACCCGAATTATCGTAGAAACAACCAGAAAGAAACATAAAGCCCTTAGATCAGACATGGCATTTTTTCATTTGATAAAAAGGACCAGTGAGACTGGCCTTGCTGGTCTAAGCTTTATTGCAGGAGTAGCAGGAAACTTAGAAAAAACAAAAGCCTAGGGCAGAGGACTGGAGGGAATGGAGAAACGCAGGAGCAGGAGAACTAAGCCAACAGAATCATTTTGAGACCCTAATTAGAACAAGAACTACCTGGAGCTAAATTTTTTCTCAGCATTTCATCTTCTTTCATTCTCCCTTCACTCATTCTTCTCCTGCCTTCCTTCCTTATCCATTCTTTATCCACTCCTCGCTAATTCGGTCATTCCTCATGCCCTTGCTAACTTAAGAGTTTCTTTGATTCCTGCGTGTTTATGCCTGACTCCACGAAGGCCCCAGGGAGCTGGGATGGGCCAGAGGGCCCCACAGCAGCAGGGAAGGATGACCTTGATAGATGTCACTGGGGCCGGAGCCTGGACATGTAGGCAGTCCCTGGAAAGTAGGGGCCTAACACCAGGGCATGTCTCCGCTGTGACAGATGACTGGGCTGAAGTGAGGAAAATGCACCATCAGCTGGAAAGACAAACACACACACACTGTTGCAGGCGGCGGGGTGCGGGGGGACGTGGCCCTCGGGCCTCTCCTTCCACTTCCCAGCACAAGGAGGCCTCTCCTGCAGCAGGTGTTAACGGCTGGATCTGTCTGTAGGGTGGAAGATGGAGGGGTGTCCTGGGAGCCGTCCTGTGGACTGTCCCTTCTCAGCTGCAGTTAAGGCTTCCCAGCAGCAGAAGGGCCGAGTACTGGGCTGTAGTAACAAAAGGGTGAGGAGGTAAGGCCGGGCCCAGTAAACTCAGGCAGCTCCTAAGTTGTCTCCTGCCGAGCAGATAAGACATGTATGTGCTGGTGATGCCTTTTGTGGGGACAGTGTGCACAGGGATGGCCGCCCGCACTCAGGAGTGCAGGCTGTGTCCTGCCCGCAGCCCCGATTAAGAGCCCGGGGGATGGAAGCTGATGTAGATGGAGCGCGTCCGGGTGGGTCAAAACCAGGAGGGCGGCACCTCAGTGGGACCTGCCCAGCTTGACCAAGCTTTCCAAACCTGGCGCTGCGCGTAAAGGGGGCTTCAGCAGACTCAGCTTCTTGTTTTTATTGATGTTATTTTTAGGGCCATGTAAATAGTCTCTAGTAAGTGATCAGGGGGTCTGAGAACCATGGTAGAAAGTGCTGAACGCACCACGCCGTCCTGCGGGCAGTGGCGGCAGGCCGGGCGGATGAGTTAACCTCCAAGGCTTGTTTTGTTCGGAACACCCTCTCAGGGGTCCAGCGTCAATGCTTTAGTCCTGCTGCCGCCTCTCCTCCCTCCATCACCCCTCACATCACCCCAAGCGTCACTCCCACAAACCGTCACCCCAAACAACTCCCACCTTTTTCTCTAAACACTATGCTCCCCCGCGCAGGAGCTGGAGGAGACACTGCATGCCACCAGTCCAGGTCAGTCTCTCCATCTGACCTACAAGAGACTGGGGCCCCTGGTGACCGAGCTGCATATGACCTCGTGTGGCCCGCTGCTCTATCCCCACTACCAGCGCCAAAGGAAGAGAAGCCACCTGGAGTTTCCCTGTGACAGGGGATCCCTGCGCAGTTCCTACAATATCCAGCCCGTCAGAAGCAGGAAATACCCTACTTCGTTCTTTTTGAAAAATAAGACAAAGCAAGACTCTGCACCCTGAGTGAGTGTGCTTACCTTATCACAGACACAGATGTTTCCCACCAACGGCCCTCAGAGGAGAGTCACCCTAGGCCTCTCCGTATATGAGACACGAGGGTCGGGAACCGTCGGCGGCAGGCCTGCCTCCCTGCCCGGGCTGTGTCTTCCCCGGGTTTCCCTACTTTTTTCAGAGAGTTGAAGAAGGGGCCAGAACATTAAAACAAGAGGTTCAACGGGCTTAAAAAGAGTGGCGTGTGAGACTTTGCCTCGCCTGACATGGAGCCCCTGCGTCACAGAGGGTCACTGGAGAATGTGCCACACCCACCTATAATGTGAATTATAACAGTAGGAAATGTCCCCTAACTTCCCTTTAATAATCCAGTCTGTTTCTGTCATCCATGCCTCTCTGAAAGTTCGTTCCTGGAATCTATTCATAAATTCAGCCCATCCTGCTTCAGGGAGTAATGATCTTCACACGTTTACTACCTACAGCGTAAGGTACCATTTCCTTTTATTTGGCCTGAAACTATCAAGCCCTCAGGATCTGCTCAGCAAGGCAGGATGAGACGCCATTAGCATCTTTCAGCTGAAGAAGCATTTTTAAAGACGCTAATTAAGTCTACAGTGAAAACTGGAATATTACGAGGCAAAAACATAATTAGGCCAATTTTGAGGTCCCTACAAGTTCCCTGAAATTGCTCAGTCCACCTCCAGGGGCTTCCCTTCTCAGATGGCTGCAGGCAGAACCTACTTCAGGAGTCTTCCTCCCACACCCGTGTGGGCCTGGTCTGCTTCCTAAGTCCAAACTCTTCATGCAGTTCGCGTCTGAACCAAAGTAGGTTGAGAAAGGCTAACCAGTTCCAATAGCTAAACCTGGGAGATGGGGAAGCAGGAAACACCATCTTGCTAAAGACACAGACGACCTGAATCACGGTTTATCATGACAGCATGGATGACTGCCTGTTCCACTTCCCTTAACGGGAATATGCTTCCCTGGTGTGTCCATTCAATCCAACAGCAAGCGATGTGCTAAGTGAAGACATTCTCCTTGGAAAATCAGAGAAATGACAAAGAGATGACACTCTCTGGGTCTCCTTTTGAGTCCAGGGGAGCACAGGGGAGGGGGAACCAAGGCCAGAGAGAATTCCAAGTGGCACCACTTGCCATGAGGTTCAAGCAGGCATAGCACTCTGAACTCAGTACCATAGCATTTGCCAAGTATGTGCGTTGGAGGGAGGTCTGAGCCTAAATGTGTCTCTTTCTCCTCTGAATACTCACATTGCATGGGCTTTCCTCTGAGCTTTGCAGCGGTTCATAATCCTCAGCGTTTTAGCATCGGTCTAGACATAATCCATTTCTAAAAGTTGATTTTTGAGATATTTAAGAAGAGCTCTAGTCTCATAAGACCCAGGAAAGCTACGGAGGTCCCTGCCTTTGCAAGTAGGATTGGGAGGAAAGTAGAAATGTGGCAACGCTGACACTGAATCTTTTCTAATAGTCCCTTCAAGGGAGACTTTCATCACCAGGACTTTTACGTGGGCTTTGCACAGCACTGAACCAAACCTGCCAGTAACCTGCTTGTCTGTAGGGTCAGCTAGGAATCAGCAAAAGACATGGTGGATGGAGCCAGACAAGGCAGCAGGCGTTCTTATGTGTAGAGGGTATCAGAGATGGACTTCAATCTCACAGCTTTTTCCAAGAAGTGCTGAGTGCTTTAAAGAGCCCCAGAGCCTGGGTAGGGGAAGCCTGTGCCTGCCAGCAACAGGGTGAGGCTGGGTCACGCCAACTTCTGGCTGTGTGCTGGCCGCCAGCTGACCAGGGACATGGGAACAGGACAGTCCCATCCAGATGCTGCATCCTTCTGCTCTGACTGCTGAGCTTCCTGTGACTCTCACCATCCTGTTATTGAAAAGGAGACGACTCCTTTCCCTGTCTCTCTACACCACCACTTTACTGAAAAGTAACAACCTCCAACAGAGCAGCCAGGGCGCACTTCTCATTGAGAATAAAGTCATGGGATGGACAAATACTCCATCTGTCCAAGGCCACTACCTCGCCTACGATGGGGCGGTCAGGAGTCCAGGCCTCTGCTCAGTCCTGAAGCTGGAAGGGGTTCTGCAGGCCTGATGGGATGCACAATCCTGGCCCAGGTGCCTGCCCAGTGCCTGCTAAGTGAGTGTGGACTGCTCCTGCAGCCCACAGTGTAGGTAAGGGTTTGCCCACCTCTCTGCTCCACTTCTCCTGACGACTGTGCGAGGTAGCCACTGTCACACTCCAGTTCAAACGACAAAATTAAGGTCACCTAACCCTGGGTCTTTTCATTCTGTGTCCATTACTTTTTCTAAAGATCCCGAGAAAAGTATTGTTTCAGGCTGACCTTTTGGAAAGAGTATGGGCAGGAAGGGAGGGACCCAGGTTTCTAGGCCCAGAATGTTTGAGACCAGTAGGACTCGGGGCTGTAGTTGGGGGAAGGCCAGCAATTTCACTTCCAGTGCTCACGGTGAGCTTCACCTGGGGCTGCTGCCTCCTGAGTACAGGACGGGGAGGACCTGCTCAGTGCACGGCGATCGATTAGTCATGTCTGCCACATACACGGTCAGAGCATGTAGGACCAGAGATGTCACGCTTTTGTCACTGCTTCTTTCTCAAGTCTACCTATTTATTTTATAGGCAATGAAAGGTAGTTTATCCAAACAGGACTATAGTCTAAGTCACACAGCTGGGAAGCAGCAGAGTTGAAATTTGAATCTAGGATCCCTGACTCGATGGCCACCACTTTCTCTCTGGGGTGTGCGCTCCTGGCTCTGGTACTAGTTCTAGCTCCCTAAGGACAGAGACACAAGTCCCTGGGACTCTACTTTACCACCTGCTGATCAGATGGAGTCTGTTCTCTGTCTCACAAGGTTCCTGACAAACAAATAAAAAGCCTGAACTTCAGCTCCTTCAGCTCCCAGGCCCAGGTTATTGTGGCTGCACCATGATGCGTCACTAGACGTGGAAACATGAAGGCACAGCCGCCCCAATGTGTACACACTACTCTGGGAAGTGAGGTGCCCGGAGCCCTAGATTCTGGCTGCAGCCACTTCTGCTCCACATGTTCTCCCACTTCCTCCCCGTGGGAGGCTCCGGCCAGAGAGTGCAGGGCCACCAGCAGAAGCAGACCTGTGCCCTGGGTGCAGCGGGTCCAGCTCCACTGTGCAGAGCAGTGGCCCGAGGGAGACTCCTCCCTGCACTGCACCCCACCCTGTCTCTCCCTCCTGCTCTCCGGAGGGGACCCAGACTGAGTCAGCGAACAGGAGCTGTGGACTGGAGCCTGGATACCGAGCATTTCTTCTACCTCCTTGGAAAAAGGGTTAATGGCAGTAGAGTCAGGGGGAGTGAGGCTGGGCTCCTGGGTCTCTGGCTGGGGGTCCTCTTGTCTGCAACCTCTGTCCTCATGGTTCCATCTCCACCCTTGCTCGCTCTCTCCTCCTCTTCCTCCTGCTTCTCCCTCACTGGTCGTTCCATCAAGTCATCAATCCTAATGGTTCTCTTTCCTCAGCCTCATGATCTCAGTGACCTCAAAAAGAGGTAGCATCCCAGTCCTGGTGAGACACCCAAGCAAATAAACCAAATGGCCACAGTGACAAAGGGATGGAATTCAGAGGGAACAGAGAGAGAGGGAGGTGAGGAAGGTTTCCTGGAGGAGGTAGCATTTGGGCACAAAGACCGCATATACTTGGGTTGGGTTTGCTGGCTTCTGACTGAAACCTGCCACATGGGGGCTTCAGGGCTTCAGGGCTTGTCTTCACCTGCCTCGTCTCTCCTTGGCATCTGAGAGCCGTCACTGAGAGGAGGTCATGACTTGGCTAAGAGGTATTAGAATAAAGAGAGGTCACGCATGTGAATTTGCCTTAACTTACACGACTGCCATGCGAAAAGAACCTGCAGGCCCCCAAACAGATGCCTGAACACAGACCTGGGGTCTAGGACATGCCTACCCATTGCATATATTCTATTTCACATCATCTCCACTCACAGGAATGTCAACTCCACGAGGGCGAGGAGCTGTGTGCTTTATTCATTACGTTCATTTTATTCATTATTCATTCCTATTGCTGAGAATAGTGTATTGCCATCCGGCAGATACTCAATAAATATTTGTTGAGTGAATTAATAATTGGTCTTGTTTCCAGCCCTCGGGGCCTTTCAGGCTCTAATCCTTATTGTCTTCTGTATGACAGACCCTCAAATAATCCAACGCAGCTGTCATGTTGTGGAGTCCCTGCCTCCCCAAACATGTACAGTCCCTTGAACTTGAGAGGAAGGATATCCAGGACTTTTCCCATCTCAGGGTGTTCCCTGGGTGGGATCAGGAATCAGGGCACCAAGGAGGCACCTGCAATTTTCCTCACTGGCCGCTGCTTTTGCTCATATGCAGTGGTGTCAGGAGGAGAGGCCTGGGATCACGTCTTTATCCAGCAGGAGACGGGTCAACATCAGAAACAGCTGCCATAAGCTCTGTGATACAGAAACTCAGCAGCACATGTCCTGCCGTCTTCACACAAGCCTTAGGAGTTCAATTCCGAAACAGGCACTTCCCGAACCAAACCAACCACGATGTCTTTGCAGGCAGTCAGACCTTATCGGTCCACTGCTCATTTGTGTTCGATGCTTGTGCAATGAGCTGTGCGGGGTTTGGGGGCTACCGTACTGGGAAAAGGGGTCTCTAGTCACACTTCTGGTCTAGTGAGACACCCAAGCAAATAAACCTAACAGCCACAGTGACAAAGGGGGTGGAGTTCAGAAGGAACAGAGAGAGAGGTAAGGAAGGTTTCCTGGAGGAGGTAGCATTTGGGCACAAAGACCACATGTGCCTGGGCTGGGTTTGCTGGCTTTGGACTGAGACCCGACACGTTGCGGGCAGAGGGGCTGCAGACCTGGTCTTCGCCAGGATTCTGAGGCCCATGGGCTGGTTCTCCCAAGGGGTCCAGTCAGTCAGAAACAGCCCCCCCAAATAGTTGAGGTCTGTCCCCCCACAGCACCAAGCAGCTCTGGGACCCCCCCCCTGCTTTGGGGGTGAAGAAAAGAGGCTGACTTCCTTCAGGATATGGAGCCAGAGGTAGGAAGTGACGAAGGCAGGCAGGTTGCAAGGGAGGGTGGAGGCTGTTTCTGCAGCCCTTTCTTTGGAGGACTGCTTCAAGAGGCAGGAGGGCCTTGAAGGAACACTGTACCACAGGTCCAGACTCAGATTTGGAGGCAGAGACCACCTTCCCAGATGTGGCTTGAATGTTTCACAGCAGAACGACTACCTGCCCACCCCAGCCCCAAGCCTTCCAATGTGCTGATTCTTCGTTCATTCCTTCAGACACACCACCACCCACAGCCAACGTGTGCTCCCAGGAGCCGCCTCACTGGGGAGCGCGGTCACTCAGCCCAGAGATGGCCCAGCTGGCCGGCACCTGGGACGTTCTGACAGGGCAGGGCAGGGCAAGTCACAAGCTGGACTCTAGATATTGCTGGGGGCTGGAGACCGAGTCCATACCTGGGAAGCCAGGCAACAGCCCAAGACTCTAGACCTTAGGACAGAACCGGGACAAGATGAGTGATAGATCTGAACAGCACCAGCTCCTCTGCTCCAGGGAGGACGATGAAGCCCATTTGCAGGAGGCTGCTGTCATTTGCTAGGCTGAGGATGCTGTGTGCCTCAGTTTCCCCTACTGCGAGCAGTTGGCTAAGTGGTAGATTACTAGCAAACAGTGTGACTAGTCGGAGGTGGAGATTTGCTAAGAAAAAGCTCAAGGACGCCTCTTGCTCACTAAGGTTATAATGCTACTCGAGACCTCCTGTGACCACAACGGAAGACCCTGTGACAACAACGGGATGAGTGTGCGTGGCAGAGAGACGGGGGGGGGGGGGGG